>RHLO01000180.1:0-34600 GCA_003719415.1 Aspergillus olivimuriae
GGGTAGGGGGGTATTCGGGGTGGACGAGGCCGGTGGAGAGCGAGAAGAAGGGGTGGATGGGACGACGAAGGTGGTTGAGGATTTCGGGGAGGGTGAGAGGTGGTGGAGATAGGGTGGGCTCCTCTGTTGGTTCTTCGGGGGCCACTTGATTGTCTTCGTTGGAGGGTAGTTCTTCTTCTTCGTCTTCGCAGTAGGCGTCGTAGAAGTGTTTTCTGAGAAATTGGCCGAGGGTCTCTTCATCTGGGGATGTAGGATGGGAGAGAAGATCGAGGAAGGCTGGGGAGTAAGGAGGAAGAGATTTCTTCTCGTCTTCGTTGTCTTTGTTGTCTGACATCCTGTGATGAATAGCGAGTAATGTAAGTTGGGCTTTATATGGTTGATGTGTGAGTAGAGGTGGAATTATGGAACAAACCAGCTAGACGGCCTCTGGTGCGAGAGCGATAATCTCACGAAGCGATATAAGCCTTAGAGAAGCCGGAAATCGAAAGTAACCTGATGCTGGTCAGCAAATGGTAGATTTTTGCAGGGAATCGGGAGGAAATGGGTTTTGTAGAGGTTGTTGGAGAGTGAATAGCAAAGATGCTTGGTGAAGTCGGCGAGAAGGTGAGACGATATCGACCTATATATATGTCCTTGCGATGGAACATCTTGACCTTGTCAGGGACAACCCGTTTGATCAACCCCTGGATGAAAGACTCAAGATTGCTTTCGAGCGGGATACCAGGTATATCCTCGATGGTGTCTGTTCTTTGTTCGCGCAAAGCAATATTCAAGACAGCGGCTTTGTAGCATTGTTGGAGATGGCATGAAAGGATAGTCTGGTCTCAGAGAGCTCAACGACGACCGCCGGGATCTTTGAACAAGGGGACAAAAAGACGAGGAACCTCATATACTATAACGGCGCTTCCCTCCGGTTACAGTGCATACGGAAAGACATCATCAGTGAATGAACGATTGTGCAAGCTACCCATATTTAACACATAAGAATCACGAACTAGGCCCGATGTTTGTTCGCCGTCACACACGCCTTTGGCCCAGTTACCTGAGGAAGTCCCACATGCTTGTTGATCCAATTGAAAACAGTGTTATGCCACATGAGGGCATTCTCTGGATTCAACACCCAGTGGTTCTCATCTGGGAACGTGAGGAACTGACTATCAACACCCTTCATCTGAAGCACGTTAAACGCGCCTAGGCCCTCGGCGATTGTCAAGCGATAGTCCAACTCGTTGTGGATAATCAGATGGGGTGTTTGCCAATGCTCCGTAAACCGGGAAGGGTCCCACTTATCCCAATTCTCCGGTACCTTCCACAGCGGACCCTGTAGATCATGCAGCGGGAAGTACAGCTCCTCACTACTCATCAGCGAGTGCATGCTGAATATCCCGTCATGCGTTACGAGTGCCTTGAAACGACGGCCAAGCGGGTGTCCCTGAATCCAGTTCATCATGTACCCACCGTACGAGGCTCCGAGCGCCACGGCCCGCGTGGTATCAACGTAGGCAAGGTTCTGCTCGATATGATCCAGCCCCTTTTCAATGTCAATGTACGGCAGTCCTCCCCAGGAACCCCGGATGGCGTCGGTGAACGGTTGCCCATAACCGGTGCTACCGCGAGGATTGGGCGTGATGACGACGTATCCTTGTTCAGCAAAAACCGCTGGGTTCCATCGTGTACTCCATTGATCGTTCCACGCTCCTTGGGGCCCACCGTGGATGAGGTATGCAAGTGGGTATTTGTCTCCTGGCTTGAAGTTGGACGGCTTCACCACCCATGCGTGTACAGGATGGTCCTCCGCGCCTCTGTACCAAATCTCATCCACCTGGGATGGGGATAGCCCAAAGGTGGATCCATCACGACCGATGGACGAAATGACTTGGACATCCTTGGGATTGGCTGGATCGATACACGTCCACAAGCTGTTGTCCAGCAGACTGTTGCTCGAAAGAAGCAGCTTGGAAGAATTCTGAGCAGCAGGATACACTTCATTCACGTAACCGGCATGCGTGAGTTTCTTGAGGACATCCGGAGAAGAATGGCGGATGTTCTCATTGGGCATTTGATATAGCACGCCTCGTCCATTCTCCTCCACCTGGACGTACAAGGTTTGATCGTCACTGGAGAAACTCAATCCATACGGGCTGAGGGGCCACGATCCCTTCCCATCAGACGATGCAAACGCCTCAATCATCTCTCCATTCCACGGGTTTGGCACATAGAGGATACGGTTCTTGTCGGACTCGTAACCGTCTTCTCGCATTGCCAGTAAAGCGATGGCGCTTCCGTCGGACGAAAGAACAGGGGAGGACATGGCGCCCTCCAAACCCTTCATAGCGTGCACCTTCGCCTTGGCCGTATCCATACTCGTCCAAGAGAACATAGGGCAGTAGTAGCAAGCGCAGGAAGTATGCAGGGCAGGGTTCAGCGATGGATCCTTAGCCACGAAGACAATCGCCGAGGGGCTGATGTCAAAGTCGCCGGAACCACCGAAAGGAGGAATTGGTGCCTCAACACCGGTCAAACCGCATACCGCAATCAGGTTCGTGAGGCCCGACACAGAATACTTGCCCGAATTGCGAGTAGCTGGGTTCAGCGGCGAGCGCTGCAGTAAACCATAGAAAATGGAGTTCTTCTGGGGCTCGATGTACGAATCCCAGTGTCTCACAAACAACGAGTCATACAGTCGCCCTGTGCTGAAAGTTTTCTTCGCGTCATGCGGGTTATACAGCGATCCGTCAGTGTTTGCCTTGCCAGCGACCGCGAAGCCGATTTTTCCTGGCTCAATGACAGTCACTTTCAAATCCGACACCGGCCCAGGCACCGTTCCTGCCATGTACGTCTTGTCTGCCTCCCTAGCATGGCCGACTATGAAACTCGTGTTCCCGTTGGCCTTTGTCTTCAACCAGACCAGCTGGTCGCTGTTGTCGAGCCATTGTGGAGAGCTCGCCCCGGGATCGTTGGTGATGAGAGCGGACCGACCAGTGGCAATGTCGAGGACCTTGATTTCATTTGTCTTGGAGTGCGACTCGAAGGAGTAGGACGTCTGCGTGTACACTGCCAGCGTACCGGAGGAATTGGGGATGGCGGCAGAGCGCCGAGGAGCTCCCAGAAGCACCCTGTCCACATTAGCAAGGGGAAAATTGCGTAGTGACTATGTCATAGTTCCCTCGGAGGGAACTCTGGATGATCCAATGGCGCGAACATACTCGGGAGTGAACTTCATGGGTCGGATGGTCATGTCACCGCCAAGATCAGCGCGATAAGATAGGCCTGTTGGGGGGTGAATACCGACCGTCACCACAGGACGTATGGGAGAACGGACCTCTTTCAATGGAAATTGGAGGAGTACTGGGGTGGGGAGATGATGGAGGACTTGCTCGTAGCGCCAGAAGGGATGGTCAGGAGGTGAGTCGGTGACGAAGAGGGAAGCGCTCAGGAATGGTGGCGTGAGGAGAAGCGGAGTCACAGGCATGTACCTGGCTTATCACTTTGCCTGATGCGGTACCGACCAGGTACCAGGGGAGCGCTGTCGCCCCTTCCCTCACCGCCGCCGATCATCCATCGTCAATCGACAATTCAATCATCTTGATCAAGTTACTATCATACCCCTGACTATTGGAACGCTATCTAAACTACGGACTGGGATAATCTGTCTTTCTATAGAGGATGTACATCAGAACGAGAGCAAATCATGCAAACCGCCCGATCGAGCCTAGTCTGATGAACGGTGAATTGTCCAGTCACATGATATCATCGTTCCCTTCTTGTGCATCAAAACCACACGCAGAGTCGAAAGCAAAGGAACCGCAGTTTTATTCCATTAGACCTTATAATTACAGAAAAAAACAGACCAAAAAATCGTAGACACGCACTTCCATCATTTGGCAAACCTCTGGATATCCCATAGAGTGATATCTACTCCTCTTCCTCCTCGCTTTCATCTTCCTCCATACCCTCAGCCGCCGTCACATTGAACGTCGGGGCCTGGTCAACACCAACGTAACTATCGCTCATCAAGTAGAGAGTAAGCTCATGTTCACCAGGCGTAGGGACGATGTACTCCAGACGGAGGTCGAGCTGGCGTCCGATCGTAACCCGCTTGATGGCAAGTAGGCTTTTCGTCTTCTCGTCGCCCACGACCAGCCACCAGTTCTCCATCTTCTTGTTAGGATAGAAGGGAGCGTGTACGGTAGTGTTAGGCTCCTCGTCATCTTCCACCTCGCGCTCGATCTTGACCTTCAAGTACGCAGGTTCGCCGGAAGTGATGTTCTCGGGGTCCTCGACCTCGAAGTCAAGTTCGATGTTAGGGTATTTCTCGTTGGTGAACGCAGCAGCTTGAGCCAGCTGTTTGTTGTCGAGACCCAGTCGCTTGACAAGAGTAGCGTAGTTCTTGTTCTCGGACGGGTCCATGGCCTCCATGAACTCGAAGATGTCGTTGATCTCGTACTCGTTCGCCACCTTGATAGCCTCAGGACCAAAGTGAGGTATCTGCTTGAGAGGGCTATCGCGATCCCACATGGCCTGCACAACCATCTGGGACATCTCCATCGCATTCATGGCATTAAGGTGTCCCTCAGAGGAGAGGACATCCACACAGGCGCTGAGAAGGTTGAGGACCTTGCTCACAATCACCTCCTGATCTTTGGCAAGATCAATGGGCAATTGCATGCGCGAAAAGTGGGCCTGTAGCAGGACGAACGACTTGAAGTGTGGCGAGTCAAACGCTACCTGCGACATCTTGACAGGCACGCGGTCGTACACACGGCGAAGGATGTGATCCTCATGCCGACGCATCTGGATGGATTCGAATTCGGTGGCAGACGTGACGATTTCGAGGATACCCTTGAGCTTAGTCCGAGCAGACAGAGAGAGCAGGAAGGTCTGCATAGTGATGAAGGAAATATTGTAGTAGGCGCCGATCATAGCAGCGTTAAGTGGAGAGACACTGTCATCCTCCTCGTCCAGGTCGATGATCTTGGCTTCGGAAAGTTCCTTCAGCGTGTTCTCGACCAGCTCAGACAGGAAGGTACTGAGACCCTCGTGGCTAACGTCCGTGAGACCGTAGAAACTGGGGTTGGCAAGAAGTCGGCGGTAGAAGTAAGTGTAGGTCATCCAGTCAACGGCATCTTGCGTAGATGAGATAGTCCGTGTGCTGATTTCCGTGACAAATGCGTCGTGAAGGTAGGCTTGCAAGTGACTTTCTACAGGGAGTGCCTCGTTGAGGAACTTCTTGTAATACTCGCGCTTGACAGCTGGAACCATGAGAACACCCCGTCCCATCTTGTCTTCGCCTGGGCGCGAAGCCTTGCCAAACATCTGCAAAATATCACTGATAGGGTAATCAATGTACCGATGCTCACGACCCTCAAAGAATTGGGTTCCCATGACAATTACCAGATGTGCGGTCAGGTTGAGCTCCCAACACACATCACGAGAAGCAAGGAGGACTTGAATCGCGCCGATGGAGAAGAGATGAGTAACAATGCGCTTATCTGTAGGGCTCAAGGCCTCGTGGTAGTATCCAACACCATGAGAAAGCGACTCAGCCAGCGTCCGCTCCTGCAGACGTTCGAGAAGAGGTGCCAGCTCATTAACGTCAGCGTTGAGGAATCGATCTTCATTGTCATCAGTGGCGCAGGCAGCCAAGAGGTCCATGGCAGTGGAGCGGGTCTGCTTGCGGTTGGGCACGAACACGATCGCAGGCTTATCCGGGGAGAGTTGCAAGATGGAGAGGTAAGCAGGACGAGCCATCGCCAGCATGAGGGACGGGAAGTGAGGAATAGTGAAGGACTGGAGATGAAGTTCCAGAGGAACAGGGCGGGCGTGAGGGCTGAAGTTGTAGATTGTATGCTTGTTGGCGCCAATCCACTCTCCGATGTCACGGGCGTTGGCCAAAGGCACACTTAAGCCAACGATACGCATACCGTTCTCAAGCTGGAGTGCAACGGAGTGCATGCGCGAGACCACAGCCTCATAGACATACCCACCATATCCTCCGATCAGGTGGAGCTCATCAGCGATGAATAGTTGGACAGACTGGACGTTCTTGCGACGCTGCCATTGCCTAGACAGAACGTCCCACTGGCTGGGTGTGGCCAAGACAAGATCAGCTCGCTCTAGAAGCTTCAAGTCTGCTGTCGTCTCACCGGTCAGCTTGACAATAGTTTTGCCACCGGCAAGCTTGCTCAAACGCTTCTCCCAGTCGGCAAGTCTGAGATCGACGAGCTCCTGGAAAGGAGCAACATAGACCGCGCGACCACTGCCTTCTTGAGACCAGTGGCGCAATAGTGACAGTTCGGCGCAGACAGTCTTACCGCTGCCGGTAGGGGCCCCAACAAAGACGTTGTCATCAGTGTCGAAGAGCGACTTGAAGGTCTGGGTTTGGATCTTGTTGAAGACCTGCCAATCAGGGTACAGCTGCTGGTACTCATCACGCTTCAGCGCTTTGACGGGAGCTCTTTGCATGTCCAGAAGAGGGGTGTGAGGCGGGAAACGCTCAGGTAGAATGAGCTTCTGGAAAGACACCGCGATCTTGGTCTCGGAGTGCATCCAGCGGTCCGAAACGAGCGAGATGAAATAATTAGGAGGCATCGGCTCGGTGATCGGGACAGTGAACTCGACGAGGTGCTCGTTCATCTCAGCCTCGGCATAGTCCTTGCGGAGGAGGAACTGGTCATGGAACAGGATTTCTTCACCGTCGCAATCTTCGACCAGGATCCAAAAGTCCTGCGCAATGCCATGCACAGCCTCATCCCAAACAAAGTTGGGTGTAATGGTCAACTCAACCCGGAGCATGGAGCGAGTAACGGGCTGTACCTGAGCCTGAACGTCTAGTCGGGGGAACTTCGAGACAAGGTCGCACACAACGCGTCCAGCCTTGGGCATGCCGAGAAGCTCACCCATACGTGGCGGGTCGAGGTCGAAGTAGCTTGACCAGGGCACGTCGATGCGTTCTGCCTTCTGCATAATGTCCCTGGGACAATTGGGGAATTGACGGAGAGGCGTCATTGTCGGCCACATGCGTCGTTCAGCCATCTTGCAAAGATCAAGTGCAGTCTTTGCAACGGAAGACCAGCCCTTCTTGAGCGAAATCTCGAAGATCGCACGCAGGATACGACCAGCGGACTGGGTAACGTAAACCATGTCGGCCATCAAGGCAAGTCCCTCCAGTTTGAGTCGCGAGATATAAGCCTGCAGCAAGACGTTGATCTTCGAGTGAGGCTCGTCAATGCCTTCCTTTACCGGCACAGGGACACGACCCAGCAGCTTCGCCAGTTCAAGCTTCTCGTCCTGGCGGACTGGAATATACTTGAATTCATCACTGAGAGCAAAGATACGGAACAATTCAATGGTCGTGATCGATGGTTGGAGGTGTTGAGAGTAGGTGAGCATGGAGCTGTGGCCAATGTAGTAGTGGGAAGCAATCCGTCCCAACTCAGTCGACTGGAGGCGACCAGTCTTCTTCTCGTACTTCACAAGGCCAGCCCGCTCCAAAATGGTTGCTGCGGAGTGGACAAGATCGACACGCTTCTGTTCCAATGCATCGTCGCTCTCGTAGTCCGCGCCAACACTGTACAGGCCAGGAGAACGAAGCATACGGACGAACAGGTACGTATAGCCAAGCCAGTCAACACCCTCATCGCGAGTCCGAATATTTCCAAGGACAATCTCCGCATTCATGTTATCAGCGAGTTTGCTCATAAGCTGACTCTCAATTGGCAGTTGCTGATTCATCAACGAGAGATAATACTGGATCTCAGCTTGGGATGTGATGATGATACCTTCACCGAACGTGTCATATTGAGGTCTTCCAGCTCGTCCCAGCATTTGGAGGACATCCTGGGGGCTGAGTTCAACCCAGCTACCCTTCTCAGGAGAGTAAACTTGAGTTCCCTTGATAATAACAGTGTGGGCAGGAAGATTGATACCCCAGGCGAGAGTTGCTGTGCAGACAAGGACCTGAATGCTGCCGTCGGCGAACAGAGCTTGAACCGAGTCACGATCAGCAAGACTTAGGCCAGCATGGTGAATACCGAAGCCATAAGGGAGCAGATCCTTCAGAGAAGCATCATCAACCGATTCCGCTTCCTCCGACAAAATCGCTCTGCTGGCGGCATCACTTCGCAGGATTTGTCCAATCGTCTCCATTTCGAGGGCCTTGTCTCGGATGTACTTGGCAGTCTTAGCAGTCTCCTTCCGGGAGTGAACAAAGATCAGCATCTGGTTTCTCCGTTGGCCAACTTGCTCCAACACCTTATTGTAACAGATATCATTCATCGTCTTCAACTGCTTGATAGCTTTCTTATCAGTGACCCCAATAAACTCCTGTTTCAGAGGGCACGGTCTGTAGGAGCCATCGAAATGGAACAGACCCTTGACAGGGTCCACGCGCAAGAAATTCCCGACATCGCGGTAGTTTGGAAGGGTGGCACTAAGACCAACGATGCGCACCGGCTCACCGGTTTGTTCACCCTTGCGAATAGTTCGGCTAACGATACTCTCGAGAACAGGACCTCGCTCATCATGCAGCAAATGGATCTCATCAATGATAAGGAGACGCACAAGCTTGATGTAGCTAGTTTCAGACGCCTTTCTGGTGATGACGTCGTACTTTTCTGGGGTCGTGACAATAACTTGAGTTTCGGCGATTTGTTGTTTCGTGAGCTGACGATCACCGGTCAATTCGGCCACTCGAATACCATACGGTGCAAGTCGCTGACCCAAATTACCGACTTGTTCCTGTACCAAGGCCTTCAAGGGAGAGATGAAGATAACCTTGAAGTCATCAAGCATGACCTGGCCAGTCTCGGGGTTACGGTTCTTGCCAATTTCGCGGAGAAGAGCGAGCATAGCAACGTTCGTCTTTCCGGATCCCGTGGGCGCACAGATGAGCAGGTTTCCGTCGTCGTGGAAAGCAGATGGGAAGCACTTGGTTTGGATCCGATTGAGTTCCTTGGAGCTTCCGAAACCAACACGAGCCCAGTCGGGCAATTCGGATGTCGGGATGAGCTTCTCGCCGGGGTCCTTCTTAGCCTTGGGAGGAGGAACATGGATCTCTTCATATCCCTTGAAGGTACGCTTCGTCGATCCCTGGGGTAATTTGACATTGGGGTTCGTCATGAGATGATTGCCTTGGTGGAAAACGAGATTTTCGAGATTGATTAGTCGCTTCGGTTGCAGTCCGCGGACGAGTTCACCATCTGCCGGCTTTTGCTCGGGCTCTGGGGCACTGGGGACATCCACATCCATGAGGTCGAGCTTGATCTTTTTATCCGGTCGGCCAGAATCTTCACGAACTGTCTTTCCGCGAATCTCGTCCAGAATAGCACGATGTCCAGCCTCGACCATCTCGCTCTCGACAAGGTGGCGGGCATCAGCATCTTCAGCTACCCGTCGCCAGCGAGTCACCCACACGATCTTATCCCGGTTGGTGACCATCTTGGCGACAAGTTCGGGGTGATCATAATCGAAGAGCTCCATCAGATCGTTCTCGACATCTCGTAGCGGCTTCTCTTCGCCGTCTTCTCCCTTGCCACCGAGAATCTCAAGAGCTTCTGTCGCCTTTTCGTGCTGTATATGTGCATCTGAGTAGGCGCTACCAATCTGACGTTGCAACCAGTAGGCATCGATTTCCCGAGCAGGCACCTTGAGGCCCTTATCTGAGCGATCTTCACGGCCGGCACCACCGTCAATAACCATTTCCTCGGCATCTTCGAGGTCAGCCTTTTCTGACGTTCCGTCTTCAATGTCTTGTCGATCGGCTTCTTCGTCGTCGGAAACTTCGTCGTCATCGCGTACTTCGTCGACCGTACCCATGCGCTCGTCATCTTCATCTTCCTCATCAAAAACGACAGCCACACCTTGGCGTTCATCAAGCTCCCCATCCCCTTCGTCTAAGCCACCATCCATGTCTTCGTCTTCGTCTTGCGCATCGTAATCTGTAATCTTTTTGCCCAGATTCACCAACTCGTTGAACTCTTTCGGGTTCATGGAACTACCAATCAAGTCGTCGATCTCCTTCTTCTTATCAAAATCCTTCATTTCTTCGTCCTTCAGTAATTCGAGAACGGCATCGGCAGCGCTGCGAACGACTTCGTGGGGCACGTCGCCGAGATGGCTTCCGGTCATTGTGAGGATCAGATCGTAGGTTGCGCGAGTGGCAGGGGTCCGAGGACGATATTTCAGGCCCTCAACGACAGCATCGGCGGCGGAGAGGATGCCCTGGCCTCGCAGTTGTGCCGGTTGGCCACGCTGGCGTTTTTTCTGCTCTCGGGCAAGTACATCCTCACCCTCTCCGATCGCGCCTCGTTCGATATCCACGGCCTTCTTTTTCGTCTTGGGCGCATTGTCGCGCGCCACCCGGCCACCCATCTCTCGAATACCAATGCGGCCTGCGAGGGACTCCGGGTCACCGGTGGGCTCATCGTTGTTGCGAGAGATAAAACGACGGTCCGCCTGGAGAACCAGGTTGGACATCGCCGAGTATTTGTACTGCGAGATATTTTGGTCCGCCATCTTGACGATATCGCAATGCGATCAACGGCGTGAAAGATCAGAAGACGACGGGGTTACGACTGGTGAGAAGTCGTCTAGGCTCGGCGGAGCTCACGATCAGTCGGCGCGTCGAAACCACCTGCGACAGCGTGAAAAATAAAAAAAAGGCTCCTGCAACAGACTCAGAACTCAAGAAACGGCTTCACAAACCTGAAGCATCCTCCTGCAGCAGACTAGCTCACGTGGGTGCAGGGACTGGAGCTGCCTGAGATGTTGCGCAGAGATGGAAAGACTGGTGACGAGCGGCGTGAAGTTCTGCGGGAGCAGATTTCGGTGGCGAAACGGGAAGGTTTGGCGAGGAGCTTCTTGACCTTCCGTATTTACTCTTCTTCTGCCACCGCCCTGGACCATCTCCCAAGAGCAGGGTCAACATCCACAATCACAGGACCATGCGCGTCAATGGCTCCTCTACTGCTCTCCTAACCCCATCGCGTATGCGTTGCCTTTCCAAAGCCACTTTCTTCTTTTTGTCCCACCGGTGCTTGGTGCATCGGAACATTTGTCATCATGCCCGTCGGCCATCGCTGCGCGTCGCGCCGCCAGCTACTATCTCTCGTCTCACATTCACCAGAGGCGCAAAGACGCAGTCCACTGTGAGGCTTAAAGACATACCTCAGGGCGCGCTGAAGCTAGAACCTTACAACGATGTACCCGATGACTCGCCTCGTTACCCCACAGTCGTTCAGGGGCATCGAAACAACATGCAGAAATTCAAGAATTGTGTGGTCTTGACAAGAGTAGGGGGTTTCTACGAGGTATGGTTCTTTCTTTCTGGTACGATTTTGTGACAGTATATGGCCAGTATATTGTATGATGGGTCCCTGACCGAAGTCTAGCTCTACTTTGAGCAAGCAGAAGAGATGGCTCCACTGCTGAACATCAAGCTTGCCTCTAAAAAAACCAGTGCTGGCCCCGTCCCCATGGCTGGCTTCCCTTTCTTCCAGTTAGACCGGTTCTTGAAGATACTAGTTCAAGACTTGAATAAGTATGTGGCAATCAGTGAAGAATTCGCCAATGACGCAGAGCGGCCAGGAGGGCTATTGTTCGACCGACGGGTAGCCAGAATCATCACGCCGGGGACACTGATTGACGAAAAGTTCATGGACACGTCGGAAAATAATTTCTTGCTGGCCGTTTACATGAACGTCTCCTCACTCAAGGAACAGCTCAAGAATCAGCAAGACGGGCTCCACGTAATCTCATCTGCATCTCAGCCCGTAGGCTTGTCCTGGCTAGACCTTTCTACGGGCGATTTCTTCACTCAGTCCACGACCGCGCAAATGTTGCCGTCGGCCATCGCCAGGATTGGTGCCCGTGAGATACTCGTTGATCAAGGCCTTCGCGATTTGATAGGACAGGAGCTACAATTGCTTGTTGGCCATGACCACCGCCTGATGACCTTCTTCCAATTCCCAGACGAAATTATGCCGATGAGTCAATGGGAGTGTATGTTAGAAGGTCCCGTACCCAAGGAGACGATAGAGACCTTCACCTCCGAGGAAATGGCGGCAGGCTACGGTCTTCTCGAATATATCAAGGCTCAACTCCAAGGACTAGACGTGAAACTTCAACCTCCTCGCCGGCGGCATCTTGACGAATCTATGAACATCGATCGGAACAGTCTGAGAGGCTTGGAGATCCTTGAGACGGCTCGGGATGGCTTTGGCAAAGGCAGTCTGCTCCATGCAGTGCGTCGAACCTCTACGAAAAGTGGAGCTCGCTTGCTGCGTGATCGTTTGAGTAAGTGATCAAGCAGCCCTACGAAACTCGAGTGGGTTGTTAATATCTCAGTAGCATCACCCTCTACTTCAATTGAGGTGATCAATGAGCGTCTTGATGTTGTGTCCATTTTCATCGCCGACAGAGAGTTGCGAGATGGTGTGACTCAGCTGCTTAAGCGCAGTTATGATGCCCAGCGATTAGTACAGAAGTTCACGTTAGGCCGCGGGGATCCTGATGATTTGATTTGTCTATCCAGAGCGATAGAAGCTTCAAAGGAGATCAAAAGAGTTTTGACTAGCGCAGGTTACGTGAATTTGAAACCTTCATCCCCCAAACGATCTTCACAGAAGCGCAGTTTGGCAGCCATGGTCGAAAGACTTCAACTAGATGGGCCCACTGCTTTGGCAGATAGGATCCTGGGTGCCATTGATGAAGAAGGGCTATTGCAGAAACATCGACTGGAAGATGACACCGCGGCCGAGGCTGCCATTCTAGCGCAGGAGGTGACTCTGAACGAAGGCCTCCCGAGTGATTTGGACGCTTTACCAAAGAAGGTCAAATCAAAAAGCAACGAAAAGTCAGGTGCAACAACTGACGACCCATCGACTGTTGATACCTGGGTTATGAGACGCGATGCTAGTCCGGCACTCCGTGAACTCCATCAGTCTTTGGCCGAACTCCAACTTGAGAAAGTGGCATTGACCCAGCGCCTGAGGGAGTCGGTAGGATCATCTGCTTTAACGCTCAAATGGACCCCAGGCCTCGGTCATATTTGTCATGTCAAGGGTGCCAAGGTCTCACAGCAATCCTTGGAGGATCTGGGAGTCACGCGCAATGTTTCGTCTACAAAGTCCACCAGATCATTTTATCTTCCGGCGTGGACAGAACTTGGCGGCCGGACAGACCAGGTGAGAGTCCAGATCCGACAAGAAGAACAGCTCATCTTTGAGAGCCTTCGTCGTGAAGTCATCCTCAATCTTGTCAAGATCCGGCGCAATGCATCTGTCATGGACGAGCTTGATGTCGCTTGTTCATTCGCGGCGTTAGCTCAAGAGCAGCAGCTCGTCCGACCCATCCTCACAAATGGCACCCAGCACAAGATTGCCGGGGGCAGACATCCTACGGTCAAGCTAGGGCTCGAAGAGCAGGGCCGCCGTTTTGTGAGTAACGATTGCTTCTTGGGCGATACAGAGCGGATCTGGCTCATCACCGGACCCAACATGGCTGGCAAGAGTACGTTCTTGCGTCAGAATGCCTTGATCACGATCCTCGCGCAGGTCGGGTCATTTGTACCCGCTGAGTATGCGGAAATTGGGATTGTCGACCAGATCTTCAGCCGCATCGGCGCCGCCGATGACCTCTTTCGAGACCAGTCCACGTTCATGGTGGAGATGCTGGAGACGGCAGCTATATTGAAACAAGCTACACCCCGGTCCTTTGTCATTATGGACGAAGTTGGTCGGGGAACCACCCCCGAAGACGGCACCGCTGTTAGCTTTGCGTGCTTGCATCATCTGCACTATCGCAACCGGTGCCGGACCCTCTTTGCGACACACTTCCACTCCTTGGCCGATATGACGCACGACTTTGAAGCTCTGGGTCGATATTGCACAGACGTCAAGGAAACACCATCCGGGGCTTTCTCTTTTGTCCACCGTCTGCGCAAGGGCGTCAATCGTGAGTCTCACGCGTTGAAAGTGGCGCAGCTCGCCGGACTGCCCAAAGAGACGATCGAGATGGCCAGGAGTGTGCGCAACCTCAACAACCCAGGGGCTGTAGAGAGATGATCGCCCCTCAACATTTTCTTCGATTCTTCGCAATGTTGTATTTACATGATCGAGATACCACCAGTCTGAATGTACATTGTTGTAAACCAACCATATTAGCTATCATACATACACCCATGAGTCTCATGACAAGAACTCCCACGAACCTATCCAGAACCATCCAACTACAGCTTCGCGCTCCCCACTCTCCCAGCACTCAACGACTGACTCCTCCCCAAATCCACCACAATCCCCTCCCCAAACGCCGCCTCCTGACAATCCTCCTCATCCACCCCATTCGCAAACTGCACGACCACAAAGTCCACCCGACGCGACCCAATCACCACCATCGGCGCATGCCACGTCCCAACCCCATACGTAACCGCCTGACCCCCACGCGCCACAAACGCCCTCAACCGCGACAAATCCGGCGGATCGCGAACCGTCACCGTCTCACCCGACGCCGTCGTCGCGGTCGCCGTCTCGCCCTTCCGGGTCGGCGCAACAACGACCAAGAACCAGGGCTCGTCGGCGCCCTGCGCCGAGAGATCGATCGGCGTGAAAGTCTGGGTGGTGAAGGGGTGGCGCTCGAGGATGCGCACGTCGAACACGTTCGTTTCGGGGAGGGCGCTGCTGCGGGGTACGGTGCGTAGCTTGCGTGGGAAACAGGAGAACATGCTCATGCGCGCGGAGGAGGCCTTTCCGCTCGGTCCGGGGTATTGGTCCAGGAGCGGGGAGACGGGGCTGTATTTCATGGCGGAACCCTGGTTTGCGACGACCGGAGCTGGGGTATGCGGTGGCAGGGAGGTGAGTGGAGGCGCTGCAGACAGGTCGCGCGGCAGGGGACAGCTAATTGCTGTGCCGAAGGGGGCGAAGGCATCGTGTGTGAGCGGTTCGGGGACGACGCGCAGGGTCGGGTGGGATGTGAGGATCGGGGCGGGCATTGCGGCGATTGCTGTGGCTTGTTGTGTCTTGGGTTGAATTTCGGGAGCAATGGGTCTGTTGGTGAGGTAAGGACCAGCCTTGGAAGGGTGAGGATTGATTTATAGCGGGTGAAAGGCAGAGAGAGAGAGTTGTCGGCGAGGTTATCGGACTGCAGCTTCGGGAGTCGCCGCGGGGCTGACACAACGGGCAGAGCTTATTTCGGAAGTTCCCGACATAGGGCTGGCAGAGTCTTCATGTAAATCATCCATGCTGACGCAGTTCTTGGGAAGATACAGCAAAAAAGAGGGCTCTTTGAAATTGACATTCTTTCAAAATTGGATGGGCTTAGGTCGTGAGCAATGCGCAGATATACATGTCTAGGCTAAAAAGTATACGACCAATTGTGAACGACCCGATGTTTATACGAGGCATATTATTTGCAATAGATATCAAAAGGTCTGCCTGGGTCTTCCTTCGCTACATTATTATAGTTGGGCTGTGACAATGACATTCATAGTACATGACGGATGCGAGCATTTCAACAAGATAGATACACAATTCCAACGGTAACAATTGTCCATTTGATCGCCTTTCAATCCTGCCATATGTTTTACTCCATTCCCCTCACATAATCTACCAATCTATATAGGGAAAGATAAGGAAAGGTGACCCCTCGTAGGCATATAAGTCCAATCCGTCCCCCACCGTAAGGGATCTTGCTCCGCGTAGTGTTTGCTACCAGGGGTTGAAGGACCCTGGAATCTCACTCATATCATGATCCAGACCAACCGGCCTCAGCATTGTCATCATGGCTATATTTATTAGCCGGAACGAGGTCTTGGCTACATGGGTTCAAAACCACACAAATAGCACAACCACTCCGATTTGCAGATTTTGTCGGAACTAATTGCCCTTTGAATGAATTGGGCAACATGGGCAAACAACAAACACTTGTTGGATTGAGGTATCTTTACACGTGGACCTGGTCATTAGTTGAAGGACATGGAGATGTCAGGCGATTGGTACATAGTCAATAACATAGAGCGCCATCCCGCCCTATAGATTAGGCAATTTGGGTGGCTTCCGAACAAAAGAGAACACAATTTCCTGGAATTCTGAAACGTTCGCTTCGTTCTTTTGGCCAGAGGATAGATAATCTTTATTAGGGTTTTCTAATCACCGGCTGACTCAATTATAAGTTGAGGGTTGATCATGGCATTCATAGCCCAGAAGTATTTTGGTCCTGTGCCATCTCTCAGATCATCCGGGTTTCAGTAATACGATGATGTGAGCCGGAGACTATTTGCTGACCTGCTGTCGATGTGCAGTAGCTCGACAGGGAGACAAGCCTGGATCCTCACGAGCTTACTGTCGTGCCTGCTATGTAAAAGGGACGCCCCTGCAGCGATTCCCCCGCCCACAACATGTTTCCAGAATTGCGACTATATTGACATCGAACACGAAGCATGCGTTTGACTTCTCTCTGGATACTGGCTCTCTTCAGCCAATGCTTGGCTGCTCCCTCAACAATTGATCCTTGGGACGCTTTGGCCATCAAGGCGCTGGCTGCTCAAACCAAGTATCATCGCACCATTCCGGGATGGGACATGGGATGTAATCCTCGCAGAGCGGCTGTTAGAAAGGAATGGTAGAGTCAATCTGTCATCCGCTTTTCTATCCTCGACTGATCTCCAAGCAGGGGCTCGCTTTCGAAGGCCGAGAGAAAGAAGTACACGGATGCGGTTCTTTGTCTGGCATCGAAGAAACCAAAGATCGACCCATTATTTGCCCCTGGAGCCCGCAATCGCTTCGATGATTTCGTCGCAACACACATCAATCAAACATGGTTTATTCATGGAACTGTGAGCTCTTGATTAGAGAACTGTCTGTCCGAGGCTACGGCTAATTAGATGATAGGGTAACTTCCTCACCTGGCATCGTTACTTTACCTGGGCATATGAACAGGCACTGCGCAATGAGTGTGGATACAAAGGATATCAGCCATACTGGGCCTGGAACAAGTATGCAGATGATCCGCTCAATTCGCCTCTGTTCGACGGTTCTCCTTATAGTATCTCCGGAAATGGGTTGTATATCCCACATAACGATAGTGAGATCGGCCCCGGTGTGTTTATCCCAGCGGGGACCGGTGGAGGCTGTGTGACAACTGGCCCATTTGCGGAGTAAGTCTTATTTATTACTCATTCAAAGGAGTACATGCATGAGCTGACCATTGATCTCTACAGCTGGACTGTCAACCTTGGACCCGTATGGGCGAGTCTTAAAGTACCTGGTGTCGTTCCGCAAAATGGAACCGGGATGAATTACAACCCCCGTTGTCTTCGACGAGACATCTCTCCAGACGCTGCCGCGTGGACCAGAACGGAGATCGTCATGGAGCTGTTCAGAGAGACTGATATTCTAGGATTCCAGAACCTGATGCAAGGAATTGTATCTACTTCGGGATATCTTGGTGTTCATACAGGTGGACACTTCACCATTGGTGGTGACCCAGGTGGCGTATGTTCCCTTATTCTGCCCTTGTCTTGTAGATGGACATGGACTGACAGTTTTAGGATTTCTACGCCTCTCCTGGTGATCCAGCATTCTACCTTCATCATGCTGGGATTGATCGACTCTTTTGGACATGGCAGAATCTAGACCCTGAGCACCGGACTTATGTCGTCGATGGGAATACGAACATCCCGGCTGCACCTCATGCCACACTAGACGATGTTGTCGATATGGGCTATGCCCTAGCGCCAGCGAGAACAATCCGAGATCTTTCTGATACCATGGGAGGTCCATTCTGCTATGTATACCGGTGATATTCTCGCACAAGGGACTTTAACCCTTACAATCTATCTTATAGTCACTCTGCGATAAGTTCAAGTTTGATTTTGAATTGGCCTATCAATGCTATCTGAAGCCGTTATGGAATACGACTAAAATAGTACATGGAACAGAGCAAGTTATGCTCATGAGTATATTCACACATGATCTACCAGAGATTGTAGGACATTCCGCAATATCCTTCTCGAGATTGTGCAAAAGCTCAGGCCGCGGATACTTGCCTCAAAACAAGCGATATGACAACTCCAAGCTGAAACAACCCTTAGCCATGAGGGTACTTTGACTGTTCTGAAGCAGCAATGCTTTTCGCTCGAGTTCCACCTGTCTAGTCAGGGCCAACCGACTCCCAGCGCTCTTCCTATGCATTATGTACGATGTCTATGGCGATCGGGCGGCAGCTTCTTACCATGGTACCCATGGCGTCGGTACGTTCAGCCGGCCGAGTAGAAAGGTAAATCTGGTAGACGGGGAATCCGACACGATTTCCGCGATTATGATAACTCAATTCAAACCAAAACGAGGGTCTAGAAACGCATCTGGAAAACCTATTCCCACCACTTTTGGGCCATATCGAGAAATTCTCCGGTGCCTCACTTCAGGTTCATGTGTTGTGGAATTACTGGGGATTGTCTCTGACGGCGTTGGCTCTGTTTCTGTCAATATAAACTTCGCTCATGCCGGTACAGACGAAGTTTCGGTCGACCCGGGCCATGGACCCCGAAAGACAAGCGAGAACAAATCGGTATACCCGGGATGTGGAGGTTATCGTCCACCTCAGCCTTTCCTGGCCACATCTAGAATTTGGTGGTCATGTGATAGACTTGAGGGCAATAATGTGCGGATAAGAGTGATAGAAATCGTTGGCTACCTCGTTGGGCCTCCGGCATCGACTGAAGTTATTGTTGAACGGGATCTTTGTGGAGGATCTACATGGCGTGGAAGAATGGCCAGGATCTTCATAATGCGAGTGCCGTCAATTGTTCAGTGCATAGGAGATGGATTTAGTAGACGCATGTTATTCACTAGGTTTTGAAGGCTTAAAATTCGCAGCCAAGTGATGATATCAGGTTGTATCATCACCTGCCCAGAAAATAGCTAAGCTCTCGACTCCCGGTTCCTTGATCTAGCTATAATCTGTCTATGTGGAATTTCGATCTGCGACCTGTCTAAATGAGCTGAATTGATCAACTCATCCAGGACTTGCATCTTTTCCAACCTTCCTCTCAACAGCACAACCCCCCGTCGAAATGAATACCAAAGTTGCGATCATCACTGGCGGCAGCAAGTACCCCAGCTCATCATTCCACGACTACCAGTTGATTTCTGACTGAGGATCCTCCAGCAAGCGGAATCGGCCTCGACGTCGCTAAAGCACTCCAATCGTGTCGCGAACCATCATGGAAGGTCTACGTACTAGGTTCAAACGAGAATCGTGGCAACAATGCAGTAAAAGACCACCTTCCAGGAAGTAAATTCCTCAAGGCCGACGTCCGAAACTACACAGATCTGGCTTCTGCATTCCATATTGTCTACGAGGCCGAAGGCCAGATTGACTTTATCTTCGCAAATGCTGGTGTGCTGGACTCGTGTGATTTTTTTGCTTCATCTGTCTCCGTTGAAGAAGAAAAGGATAATGATACGACCCCTCCACAGCCTGATTTAGCGGTGGTGGATACCAATATCAAAGGCGTCATATACACCTGCTACCTGGCCATCCATTACTTCTCCATGGCCAGAGAGGAACAGCCTTTGGAAACCAGAAACTTGATCATTACCGGGAGTTGCTTGTCATTCTACCCATCAGCTCTGCCCCTGTACACTGCTACGAAACGTAAGTCACACAAAGCTCACTATACCCATTCCCATTGCACGGAACCTGCTAGCATAAGGATGAACTAATGTTGCATTTGAGCAGATGCCCTGGTCGGATTCATGCGATCCATCGCCCCACCCCTTCACAGCCAAGGCGTCAATGTGAATATGATCTGTCCCGGAATCGTACTGACGGACCTTGGTGGCGGTGAATTATTGAAACAAGTCCCCCCCGACCTTTTCATCCAGCCAGACAGCATTGTGGAGCTGACAAAACTGATCCTCGGTGGCAAGGAAATCGTCGATAGTCGAGGCGCTAGGGTGTCTGGTGCTGAGCTCTGGAATCGAGCTGTGGAAATCTCGGGAAAGAATAAGTTTTATTTCCGTGAGGTGGTGGAGACTTCTGACCAGACGATGGAGAGGATGTTGACGGAGACTCCGTTGCAGATCAAGGTGTGAGGGTTGGGGTTGCTTTTGCTCTAATTGATGGTATGGAGTTGTTTCATCAGAAATTGTTATGCCTCTTTATTTTGTCGGCTTGTGCTTCACTGTGGATATGGAATTAGATACACTCAAAAGTTTAATAAGAACATGATGTATGAAACTCAATGAGTTTTATTCGTATGAAACCCTCATATCACGTTAAATTCATCGTCGACAAAGACAAATCTACAGGTAACCCTGTGAAACGCATACATCACAGTATATCAACATCACACCTCCGAAGTACGACTATTAGGCGAATCGAGGCTCGAAGATTTCTCTTTGATGCCGGTAGTCGTTTCAACATGATCCTTCCGCAGCTGCTGCCTCGTAATAAACCCACCCGCCAAAAAGCCACACGCAGCTATACAAGCATACAGAATCCACATATTACGCAGACTCCACGCATAGGCATCTTCGACAGCGCGTCGTAGATCCGCATCCTCAATCGAATGCACAACCATCACATTAGCGGCAGCTTCCGGACCCGTCAACTCTTGTGCATGGGAGGATGAAAGTCCCGCCGCAAGAAGCGTGGAATGCTGTTTGTCCATGCTATTCTGGAACACCACACCGCCAAGCACGACAGACATGGCCATCGCGACGTTGCGGATGAAGCCGAATGTCGCTGTCGCCGTCGCCGTTTGCGCCTGGGGCACGTTGTTTTGAAGCGCGAGTAGTGGCGGGAAGAAGAGTAGGCCGCATCCCATTCCTGCGAGGATCTGGTATCCGATGATTTTTCCTAGCGATGATGCCGCGTCGTAATCGATGAATAGCCCCATGCCACATACGACAAGTGCGGTGCCAATCCAGATGATTTCGATGTATCGGCCCGTGCGGTGGATGATGACGCCCGCGGCGAGGCTAAGAGCGGCCTCGGAGAGGACGAATGGCAGAATGAGAAGACCGGAGCGGAATGGGCTTGCAGCTTTGGCGGACTGGAAGTAGAGTGGGAGATAGTACTCGGCGCCGAGGAATGCCCGTTGGCGAGGTCAGAAGTTGCTCGTAGGGCTGATGTGGACAGACAACTTACAAAGCCATGTGTAAACCCTACGAGGAAGCAAGCAACATTGGACCACTTTTGGAAGATATCCAGAGGCATGAGCGGGTATTTAGCCAGACGCTTCTCGCAGAAGACGAAGACAACCGACATCAAACATCCAAAGATGATAAGACATATGACCTTTGGAGAATCCCATGGGAAAGTATCCCCCCCAAAGTCCAACCCAAGCAGAAGCATCAGGGTCAGGCCTAGGATGGAAAAGCTTCCGTACCAATCGACCGCCCTGACACCGTCGAGAATGGATGTCTTGGGATTGTAGATATCCAAGAAGAAGAACATCAACACAAATGCAACCCCACAGATTGGCAGATTGATCCAGAAAATCCACCTCCAGGTGACGGATTGCGTCAAAGAGCCACCCACAAGAGGACCGATAGCCCCGGCAATTGCCCAGATGAACTCAATGAGACCCAGGAAAAGGCTTCGATGTCTAAAAGAAAGTCAGCCATTATGGATATGATAAGTATGCTTTGGTAGAGTGGATACCTGACACTGAAAAGGTCAGAAATGACAATGGTAGTAAGCTGCAACAGGCCTCCACCGGCGATGCCTTGGATTCCTCGCCCAGCGATCAGCATGGACATATCAATCGATGCGGCACAAACTATGGAAGAGAGGAAAAACAATGCCACAGCGCTGAGCAAGATTGGTTTGCGGCCCCAAATATCGGACAAGTTAGCCCAGATATTGGCGCTCGCAGCATTCGCAAGCAGGTAAGCACCTCCAATCCAGACATAGCCTGTGCCCGAGTGCAGTTCTGCCGAAATAGTCGGCGTTGCTGTCGCCACGATCGTTTGATCTAGCGCCGACAGGAATAGCCCAAGCTGGATGTACCCACGATCAGCATTCTTCGGGCCCTTGCATATCGTGGCTTCGGGTGTAACAATGCAACTTACGGACAGAGCGAGCATGATCGCAGCCACTTTCCAGTTACTCCGAGTCTTTGTCGAAGCAGTCACTGACGCAGGGATATGAGGCGCCACCTGTGAGCCTAATCGGCTCAGTTCAATTTCACTGGGCAGGTTTCCAGGTTGAACCTGTTGCAGTTGTTCCAGCTGGGGGGGTGTGTTGTTGCTGTCATGGTGGGCAGCAAACCCTGCATCCGCCGTTGGAGCAGAAGCCATATTGTCGCCTCTGGTACTCGAAACGTATAGTCGCTTCAGCAGGAAGCGTCCCTACTACGAGTCCAATCTTGAACTGTTATCTCGTGCTTTTCACCCGATTGCCGGTTCGAGTGCCGCACTGCCGCCGCTTTTATGACGGAACGGAGAAACCCTCGGAGGGTCAAAAGCGCCAAGAGGTTTTCTCTCAAACGCTTCTTTATCTCAAGTTCATAACCTAGACTGATGTTCGTGTGTACAGTTGCTGATTAGGGGTAAAACAGCACCTCTTCAAACACGTCAAAGCTTGACTATGCAGCATGACGCTTGAAACACTTGCCATCTTCTCGTAGCTCGGGCTGAACTATACCCATCTTTGATGAGATGGTCATTTATTAGATTTCTATACAACAATTCTGCTACTTTGTCATCGTATTTCAACTCTAGAAGACCCCTGTCCTTACGAGAGGTTAAATATCGCGAGACGAAAGAATAAGCGATGAAGGGTTGAATGAAGAGTATCATGTCATTCTAACCGGGGCTAATTCGTTATAGGCCAAGATACATATCAAGCAGGTCAAGCTGTCAGGCACAACTAGTCAAGGACCTGCTGTGGAAGACACGTATTATCTCCGAAATCCCACCACGATGCAGATCGAGATAAGTGCTTACAACATTACTAACAAAGAGCACTGATTACAAGGCATCACAAGGATTCGATTGGTCTGTCCCTGTTCTGCTTTGCTGACAACTACAGGTGATAGTTAGAACTTCCAGACCCAGATATATATTAATATATGCGATCCTATTTATCCTGGGTTCTCCAATCACACATGATTGAGCTTATATGCCCATGCCCATTACTCCTAGAGCACAAGCTATAATTCACAGACACAGCCCCTTTTCATCAACACCCAGGACTGAAACAATGTCCCTACCGACTCTTCCCACCCATCTTCTATATTTCCAGGGTGCAAGACTGATGCAATGCCACATTCTTCGCGTCCTTCTATCGTCAGCAGTAGTGATTCGCTTCGCATGCGCGTTTTCCGTCTCGTCATCCAGAGTCACATTGCCGCCTTCGCTTGAGATCGAGCGGGTGATCATATGGCATGGCTACCTTCTATACCCTACAGGATGTATGTTTGGGCGATATGACACGAGAACATCTTAAAACCTTGTTATTGAAACTATGTCAACCATTTACTCGGGAGGCGTTTTGGAGTCATTCGTGGAATCAAAATTTCCATTGAAATGACCCTGAATCAGGCTGCTATTGTTTCTGATGTGGTCATCAAGAAGACAGTCCAGTATATATACAGACGAAGAAGCCAACGCATGAATGCAACAACAGATATATACACGACAGCCAGCGTCATTGGAGTCCTGCCCTGAAACATATTTGTAAAAGAAGATGCAGACATGATCATATCATCGTCAACGAGAAAATGGCCATGTCCGAGTACAGGTGTCCACCATCACCTAGATCTGGCTCAGATGGTCGGCGACAGCACACTGCCAGTCATCAGTGCCATAGTAAATGGTGTACTGATCATCTGGAGAGTTGCCGCTGGAAAGCTCCTGGCCGTACTGCCAGAAGAGATCCGCAGCCAGCCCAGTAGTGCTAAGCGACGTCTTTTGCCACTCGAGCTCCGCGGTGCAGTGGTCACTTCTGATTCCATATTCTTCAAACAGGCACGGCTTCCCGGCAGCTTCGCACACTTTTCCGTGGGATTCCACCCAGCCGTTCCCCCAGGAGTTATCAGTGATCCCCCCTAGAAGTGTCAGTTTTGGTCACTGTCGAGTGGTATGAGAGGCGGCTTACAGTCGGAGGTGTAAAGATGGAACGTGCCAAAGTCGATGTCAGGGATGTCAAGGTTCTTGGCGAAATCAACGCCTTCGTCGGTGCTATAGGGGTAGGAGTTGTCCGAGCCGACGGTTAAGCCCATACCCTCTGAGTCACCCGTCAGAAACTTTCAAAGATCAAATGGACTCACAGTCGATAAGCGAGACTTACCATCACCCAAGGCCACCATGTGGTTGGGATCCAGAGACTTGATGTAGGCACTAATCTCGGTGGCCCAGTTGTAGATCACATCAGTGTCACAGCCCGAGCAACGAGGCTCGTTACCCAACTCCCAGGCAAAGATGGCAGAGGAATCCCGGTACCGAGAGACCACAGCCTTGATGTAAGCCTTGTAAGCGCTTTGGATCTTTGCATTGGTGTACCAATCGGTCTTGGTACCACCATAGGCAGTGATGTAGGCGCTCATGCCACCATAGTCATCCCAGTTGTTGACAAAGGGAATGATCAGCTTGATACCAGCTTTTTCTGCCGCGGAGACGACATAGTCCAGCCGTTGGAGTCCATTTGCACCGGTATTGATGGTGGTAGTACCGGAAGCATGATACTGGAAGTAAACGGTTCCGTCCGTCGGAATGGTATTGACGTCGTTGAACCCCCAGGTACGCAGGATTTTCAACCCAGACTTCTGTAGGTTGGCAAATACGCTGTCGACGTCGGCATCATTGGTGAGGAAGGGCAACCAGTAGGCATTGGTGCCAGCGAGGTACCCAGTCTCACCGTCGATGGAAAAGGATAGTCCATCCGCCGCTGCAGTCGAGCCGGACGGCTGTCGGGGGCAGAACCCGGTAGGGGAGGCAGCCCCTATCGCAGATAGGAGGGGAATAAGCGATAGTACGCGCATATTGCGTCACGAAAGATGATACTTGAACGGGTCGACGTAGAATGGATGTCAAAGGATTCAGCTTGATTGTCTCCAGACTGCTTGCACGGCGTGAAGAGATAGTCTATCCATATTGAGGCGATTTGATACCTTTTTATACGTGATGATCGACGTTACCCTCTTCATCTGTCCCCTCAGTTCTCCCGTTATTCTGCCGTCGGAGGTAAAGGCACACGACTCTGAAGCATGGCGTCGTCGTGTGTGTTGCCTCGGACCAGCTGGGCATCGCAGTGAAACCACCGACTGGTTACGTAGTTCGATCATCCCCAGACGAGCCACGATCGAGACCCAATGCCAAACCAGTTTCGACCCGGAGATGTGTTTTTCTGGGGCCCCGTGTCCGTTTGGGACACGCAGACATTCCCATCCGGAGGTCTCCACCTTTTCTCCACACATCATACGGCTTCCACGAACAGGGACCCGACGGGATCGATGTCAAGCAAATGCTACCAGGGGATGTCTCACCCTCCTGGCACGATGTCTCCAGATCCCCGGAAAGAGACAGATGACGAGGGCGTGGCGATCGACGGATCGTTCTTTTGGACACGGAAGAAAAGGGGAACTCCGAAGGGACATGCCGCCGTCCACCCAGAGCCGAACCGCAATATCCCGATGTCGGGATGGTTTCAGGTGACCCTGGTCGGCAGTGGATCCCCCATGTGAAATTATAATGAGAGTGTCTGGAGTAAGCAGACCACGTGAGTCTCCAAACCGAATGTGTGGGGTCGGGAAGCGAGGGACTTCGGCTCCACTACTCCAGGTGCTCGCTTCGAGACGGTACGCGACAGACGGAGGAGAGACATCGGCCGTGGTCGAGAGCCCGGTCCCCGTGCCCAGCCGGAAAACGCACGGGGTCGGCCGGTCACCAGCAAGCAGCCGGGGTCGATCGGCCAGGGATCTGCTTTCCACGGTTCGGGAGAGGCGTGACGCCGCATGCTCCGTGACTTTTTCGGCCTAGCGCCGTTCGGGGGGTATCCAGTATAGTCGCCGCTGGAGTCACAAATGCTTGATCAAGGCGGTGGTTCCCCAGACGGTTTCATGGGAACTCACACATCCAGTACACACCGATCCACAATCATCTGAAGACATGGACACCAAGGAGAAGTCCACCGAGGGCCATGCCGTCCCGTCGACGGAGCAATTGGTAAGATGGCCATCTCTCCCACGCAGGGTCCGACCTCGTCGTCTGGCGCAATGGATTGACTGACCACCGTGATGGAAGCAGGAAGATACCACGCTCCGGACTGTGATGGGCAGTGGAAGCTACAATGAAGCCCTCCTCCAGGAGCCGCCCAGCCTGACACATCCCACCACCATTCTCCTCGGCCTGTGTTTGATGGTGGGCTTTTGTTGCCAGACAGCGAACGGGTTTGACGGCTCACTATTCAGTGGTCTTCTCGCCAATACCATCTTCCTGGATCACTTCAATGGGCGGAATGCGGGTATCTGGGCTGGTCTGGTCTCAGCCATGTACCAGATTGGTGGTGTCAGTGCGCTGCCGTTCGTCGGTCCTGCCATTGACACCTGGGGTCGTCGCGTCGGCATGTTCATTGGCAGTATGCTGATCGTCCTCGGAACCATTATCTGCGGTACCACGATTTCCAACGCAAGTGTGGGCCAGTTCATGGGCGGCCGCTTCTTACTCGGCTTTGGCGTGTCCATCACCGCCGCTGCCGGTCCGATCTACGTCGTGGAAACCACCCATCCGGCGTATCGTGGTGTGATGGCAGGCTATTGCAACACCTTCTGGTTTGTAGGTTCAATCTTGTCATCGGGCTCTGTCCGCGCTGCCATCACCCTGGACAACAACAACTCGTGGCAGATCCCCGTGTGGCTTCAGCTGGTCTTCGCCGGTATCATCATTTGTTTCTGCTGGATGATCCCGGAGTCCCCCCGGTGGCTGTATGTTCATGGCCGTCGGGAGAAGGCCCTGAATGTGTTGACCAAGTGGCACGGTTATGGGAACCCGGACTCCCTCTGGGTCAAACTCCAGATCTCTGAATACGAGGCTCATTTGAACATGGATGGCTCGGTAGGCCTTCTCCCTTCTTTCTCCCCCGGTCGCGTCCGCTAACTAGTTCCACAGGACAAAAAATTCTGGGACTATCGCAGTCTCTTCAATAAGCGTAGCAGCATCTACCGCCTTGCGTGCAACTGTGTCTTCGTCATCTTCGCCCAGTGGGCTGGCAATGGTGTGCTGACCTACTATCTCGTCCCGGCTCTGAATGGCGCTGGCTTCACCTCGGATGTCACGCAAGCCAATGTCAACCTGGGATATGCTTGCTTCCAGTTCTTTTTCGCCCTCTGCGGAGCCGCCTGTGTGGACAAACTGGGTCGTCGCCCCTTGATGCTTAGTGGCATGGCAGGATGCTGTGTCGTCTGGGTCGCAATTTTGGCTGCCTCGAGCCAGGTCCACGCTGGGGGAGACGGTCTCAACTCGGCCGCCTCGAACGCTACCCTCGCTTTTATCTTTGTCTTTGGTGGTGTGTTCTCGTTCTGCATTACCCCTCTTCAGGCTCTGTACCCCGTCGAGGTCTTGTCGTATGAGATGCGTGCCAAGGGAATGGCCTTCTCTTCGCTTGCAGTCAACGCGGCCGGTCTTCTGAACCAGTTTGCCTGGCCCGTTTCTCTTGACGACATTGGCTGGAAGACTTATATTGTCTTTGTCGTCTGGGATGCGATCCAGTTTACTGTCATGTACTTCCTCCTTCCGGAAACGAAGAACCGAACGGTAAGTCAACTCCTTGGCCCTCAAGATACGGTCGCTTCATATGCTAACTATTGCCATAGCTTGAAGAACTTGATCAGATCTTTGAGGCGCGCAACCCCGTCAAGGCCGCCAATAAGCCTGCTACCATTGCTGTCGATGAGACCAATCACGTAGTTGCGGTCAAGGATGAGGCCTAGGGCAATGGGCTGTAATTCTGGTGGATATATACGGGCCGCCAGGGAGTTGTCTGGTTTGATTTTGTGTGTCACAGTATATATGTGTTGTTTTAATAGCCAAATTGATATCTATTCCTAGGGAAGCTTCGTTGCCACCAATATCAATTATCACATCCTTACCATGAGCATTACGTACCTAACTTGCACGCATCATCTGCTACAGTATATCTAACTTTGAATCCCGAGAGCTCATGAGTAACACTCGACAGAAGGCGCATCAAGGTGGTTATTCCTCAGCCCTACACTAGCTTCAGCCACAATTTCACCAATGTCCGTATCGGACACGGAATGATAACCTCACATCTAAGCAGCGCCTCCCGTTCGCCAAGATGACATGGATCTGCTTCCAACCGTCCCAGGGTCATTTGGACTCGGCTCAGGGAATCCCTCGGGATCCCTAGCCAGGATGTTGTGAGGCTGTTGAGTGCTTTCGGGGAGGCCAAGACCGAAGTATCAGAACCCGAAGCCGAGAGTGACAGGGGAAGTGGGTGGTGGAAGAAGGATAATTCCATCGCAAAATCGCCACGAGCCCAGTGAGAGACGCTGTTCTGCGCATCTTTATCAGGAAGTATTGGTCAGGATGATGGTGAAATTCAAGTTGGAAGTTGGAAAGTCGGACATCGAGATTGTTTAGCATTTCTGCCTGAGGCAGCATTATTCCTTGACGGGACTAGCTCAGCGTGTCTCGGGTTCTTTCGAGTGACACTGACTCTCTCTACCTTTACTATTAACGCAAGATCCAATGTGCATTCTCGAGCTTACCATTTAATGCGTCCAAATTTCTGACCAACCTCTGTGTATGCTCACTGATGATGCAGGTGCCACCATTCAGCTCCCGAAAAGCCCATTCTCAGCGCCTGCGCTATACACGACTGGAAAGGCCGTAACAAGCACTCGCTGTTTGTCTGGAGCTCTGCAAAGAACCGTACCTGGCTTCTGGCTAACAATATGATAGATAGCATGTACTCCGTCGTACCTATGATCTTGCTTCTTCGTGCGAAGACTTTATCTAGATTCCCAGTCCGATTTGACATGACCCTGGTCAGTACTCAGTAGCGGATGCGCCCCTTGACGGGCAACCGAGTCTCCACGTTTAAAAAGACGAGTGGACGATACGCCACCACTCCTCCGGAGTACTGCTGTTGCCTTCAGATCGGCGTCTCTCATGTTGCATGCTCTGCCAATCAGACCACTGAAATACTTTCCTATCGCCCGTATCTTCGTCGCCCACAGCAAGATGTCGATCTATTCAGGTAGATCGCGCAAGCTAAGAGAGCTGATGTTACCAGAATGAAGGGTGTTGGTCGCCCACCCACCATCAAATGCAAAACTGCGACGTTTCTTCCCTACCATCTACCTGATCTTCTGTATCCTGCATCTGACGCGTGCGATGGCTACCAACCTATTCCCTCATCCCTAGCGACCCAGGCGCTCTCTTCCAGGCTCTGTGAAACAGTAATACTGCGTTTCAATGGCCATGCTGATACATATTTGCTCTTTTGTAGTCCTTGGCCTTCCTGTCGTCCAGGCATCGGCGGGCTGGGATGGCTTCGCAAATGATCTTGCGACTGATCTTGCGCCCTTTCTATCGCTGTTCGGAGCAGGTCACCAAGCAGTATCTCAGTGAGAGCATTACGAGATGTGATTACTTCATATTTTGTCATGGCGCCTATGGGAATATTGACGGCAGAGGTCTCTGCAATTCGCGTGTCTGGTGGTCCGTCATGGTGCGCCTTGATCGGTCTAGCCCAGGACGGCCAAGGCAACGCGGAGGCTGAATCGTGTTCTTCGACAAGTCGGGATGTTTGTGAGCTGTACAATCATGAGGGGATCGCGCGGGTATTTGGTCGTCCCAAGATATTCGAAGTCATCCATGTCCAGGAAGACGGTGAATTTGACCGCAAGATAGTTGGAATCTACATATTTCCAGATTATCTGCGGCGAAGAGATGGCAAGTGGAGGAAAAAGCAGCTAGACGACCGACGAAAGATAAGGAAGGGTGGACGCCTCTTTTCAAGGTCGTCAGAAAATGTGGTGTTTCAACCGTTCAGATACTGCTTGACAAAGGTGTGCATGTCGAAGCATGAGATAATAACGGGCTGACACCGCTGATTTGGGCATTTGGAAGAGTCGAATATGTCTCGAAAATAAGCTGTTACTTGACCGGGGCGCAAATATTGAAGCAGACGATAATGATGGGTGGACGTCACTTCTCTGGGCAGTTGAAACAGATACAAGTGGTCTTTTGGTCCGAATTCTACCTGACAGAAGGGCTGATGTTGAGATGCAGGATCGAATGGGATATACTCCTCTGAAATGGGCAGAGGCAACGGAAAAAAGAACATGGCCAAGATTCTCCGTAACATATTGGCTGAGAAGAGGACAGAGGTCTGAACTGTGGTGACTCCATTCACAGCATGTTTTGAAACTCATGCCTGTTGACCTTGGAATTGCTGATGAGGTGGTGTTCTATCAAACATGGGTGACACAGAACCACCAATGACAACTCAAGTCAATAGTATGGGTTGAGGGTTGTCAATCAAACCAACCTTGGCATAATAACCAACAAGCATAAGGCACGATAAACACATCTCCAATCTCCGACTAATCGGAGTGAAGGGGAAATCTCCGTCCGCAACTCCGCCTTCCCCGCATTTTCGCACCCTTTCCAGGCAATTACCGAGGCCAATCCATACATCGTCCCCTCACTGTGCATAGCCTAGGCTATACACTCCATTTACCAGTCCTGGTCTCTGAAATTCCCACTCCAGATGAGCTCTTCGTTGATCACCGTCCTCAAATCTTCCCAGCATATTCAATCGGTATAGGGGCATTTAGAAGCCACAAAAAGGAAAGAAAAGAGCCATGACCACCGCGTTACCCCGCAAACTCTGGGAACACCCCAATCCCCAATCCACCCAAATCTGGGCCTTCAGAGAAGCCCTCCAGAAAGAAAAGAACATCAGCCTACCGGTACCTCCATCACACCAATTCCTCCCTGCCTTCCTCCACCCATCAACACAATCCACTAACACGGCGCCTATTCCCGTACACAGACCTACGACGCCCTGCAGAAATGGTCCGTCGAAAACCGCGCCGCCTTCTGGGGCTTCTGCTGGGAATATTTCCCCATCATCTATGAGGGCAGCTACACGAGCGTTGTGGACGAGTCTGCCCGTATCGACAGCATCCCGGACTGGTTTACCGGGGTGAAAGTCAACTTTGCGGAGAACATGCTGTTCACGGGCGAAAAGACCGCCGATGGGGCTCGGATCGTCACGACGAAGGATAAGGAAGATGCGAAGATTGCGTTGACGCAGGTCCGGGAGGGGGGTGGGGAGCCCTCTGTTAGTATCACCTGGGCTGAGTTGCGGAAGCGCACTGGACGGATGACGCAGGCGATGAAGGCGGCGGGAGTGGTGAAGGGGGATCGTGTTGCGGTGGTCGCGAGCAATAGTATCGATACGCTTGTGGTGTTTCTGGCGACGACGTCGTTGGGGGCGCTGTTCTCGTCGTCGTCGACGGATACGGGGGTGAAGGGAATCCTGGATCGTTTGCTGCAGTTGAAGCCGCGGTGGGTGTTCTTCGACGATGCCACCATCTACAATGGGAAGCAGATCGACCTCCGCGATAAGATTAAGGACGTTGTCGCCGGTCTGGAAGACGTTGCCGAGTTCCACGGCGTGATCTCCTTCCCCCGGTTCACGAACCGGCCGGCCGATGTCTCTGCCGTGCCGAGGACACAGCCGCTAGCCACCTTCCTGGCGCAGGCCTCCTCCGATAACCTCGAGTTCGTGCGGGTTGGCTTCCGCGAGCCGTTCCTGGTCGTGTATTCGTCCGGTACAACGGGGAAGCCGAAGCCTATCGTCCACGGGACGGGAGGATACATCCTCAATTCGAACAAGGAGGCGCGCTTGAACCGGGACCATGGGCCGTCCTCGGTGATCATGCAGTACACCACCACCGGGTGGATCATGTACATGTCGGCCATCTCGGGGCTCATGTTCGGCGGGAGACCGATCCTCTATGATGGTAGCCCGTTCCTCCCAGACGTGAAGTTCTTGATCCGATTGTTGGGCGAGCATAAGGCGACGCACTTCGGCACGTCCCCGCGGTACCTGCACGAGCTGCGAAAGAACGGTGTGCGGCCGCGAGATGTCGCAGACCTGAGCGCTTTGTCAATTGTCACTAGCACGGGAATGGTCCTGGCGGAGTCGCTCTTCGAGTGGTTCTATGATGAGGGCTTCCCGGCTCATGTCCAGCTGGCGAATATCTCCGGTGGAACTGATCTTGCCGCTTGCTTTGGACTGGAGAACCCGCTCACCCCATTGTACGTGGGAGGATGTCAGGGTGCGGGTCTTGGGATTCCCGTGGCGGTCTTCGATCAGGCGGATGAAGGTGCGACAGGGGTGAAGGGGACGCAGGTTGAAGACGGCGTCGCAGGTGAAATCGTCGCCACGCATGCTTTCCCAACCATGCCGGTCAAGTTCCTCGGCGATGATGGACCGCAGAAGTATTTCGATTCGTACTTTGCGCGGTTCGACAGTGAGTTTTTTCCACCCCCCACACCCTCCCATCAATCATAGAGCAAGAAAGACAATGCTAAGACTGAGCAGATGTCTGGACCCACGGCGACTTCATCATGATCCACCCTGTCACGAAGCAGCTCTTCTTCCTGGGACGATCTGACGGTGTTCTCAACCCGTCCGGTGTCCGCTTCGGATCCAGCGAGATCTACAACGTGCTGGACACGCAGTTCACAGACGAGATCGTGGACTCGATTTGTGTTGGACAGCGCCGTCCCCAGGACACCGACGAGTCTGTGATGCTCTTCTTGCTCATGCGGCCGGGTAAGACGTTTACACCCCAGCTGGTCGAGCGAGTCAAGGAGGCTATCAAGAAGGCTCTCAGTGCGCGCCATGTGCCGAAGTATGTCTTTGAGACGCCTGAGATTCCGGTACGTTTTCCCTTGCGTCTGGTGTAAAGAGTGCAGAAAGGATGTGTATGCTGATGGATTGCGTCCGTACAGACGACAGTCAATCTGAAGAAGGTGGAACTGCCGGTGAAGCAAATCGTGTCCGGAAAGAAGATCAAGGCGTCGGGCACGCTTTTGAACCCTCAGAGCTTGGATTTCTACTACCGCTTTGCGAAAGTTGAGAAGCTGCTTGAGCCCAAGGCCAAGCTCTGATTCCATGTAGACTTTGCTCCAGCCCGACTTCCGGGATAGATATACAGGAAGACTAGGTGAAGACACCTAGGATGTGAAGAATCCAATCCATTCACGGTCATAACTCCACAATCATACATACAAATTGGTAGACAACCTCGCTGTTGAATCTAGGATATCAAAGTCACGATAATGATAATAGTCCCTTGGTAAGGGCTCCCTCTCTAACCCTCTATCCACAGAAGATAACTCCCCCATCCGCCTGCGGGAGGGTTCCAGGTAGTTCGGCCGCATTGGTGCCGACACATTGGGCGCGCTCAAGAGAATCGAAGTGCAGAAACACAATAATACAGAGCAAAAAGAATGGACAAGAAACGAAGGACCAAAGACCTATGCACCGACTCTATGCGCCGTAACAGAAAGAATGCGAAACGCCCCCGGCGTTCGAAAGTGACTGAAAATGGTACACAAAGCGTCCATCCGTCTATTTGTTGTATATCATGAAGTTGCGGAAAGAATCCCAGTGGTCCGAGTCGGCGTAGCTGAAAGTAGCGGGTCAATCAGTCGAACTATGACAGCAAGAAGGGGGAAAACATACATATACACCATGCTACTGCGCAGACTCGACATCAAGGTCTCCGGATACCAGCGAAAGACATACATGACGAAGGCCCAGCTGAGACTGGCAAAGACCGGCCAGGCGTTCTTCTCGATCTCGGCCCGAGCTTCGGGTGTGATGAGGGAGGAGAGGGGGTGCATGTTAGGCTGGACGGAGAGCTTGGCGAAAGCAAGTACCACACGCGCGAACACGTAGATCACGATCTGTTCCGGAATGAATGATTAGTTGAGTGGGTTTCTGTCGTGAATGAGGGCTGTGAGCGGCAGCTGGCCTACCTGTTGGGTGATGCTGCTCTTGTGCCGACCAAACACGGCGTATCCTCCGAGCATGCCCGCGAAAAAGCTATCGTATCGTCCTTCCTTGGAGGCAGCGGTCGGGTTCACATTGCGCAACACGAGCATCGCCGCTTTGTAGATGAATGCGAACGTTGCGAGGTTACGAGCGTGCTGTCGCGTTGCCTTGAAGACCAGCTTGGTTTTCTCGCGGATGCTGCAAAGTTCATCAACAAATGGCTTTCGAGGCTGTGATGGGAGTATGCTTACGTTCCGGAGCGGAAAAGGAAGATCATCCTAACATTTGGGATAACGGTTAGAGTGTGTTATTCCTCGATGGCATGCGATCGGAGCACATACACCAGTGCGTGCGGGAACCGCACTTTGGCGCCATATACAGCTCCATTGCGGACAGCTTTCAGGAGCGGCAAAAACGGAGCGAGGTCCTTGTTCGTGACGATCGCATCGAGACGGGACTATGCGATGGTCAGTACAGCTCCTCCAGACTTCGTGACGGGACCGCGAGAGACATACCATGAGCGCATCCATCTTGCTGTCTGGGGTGGGCGGGA
>RHLO01001801.1:0-12772 GCA_003719415.1 Aspergillus olivimuriae
GTCGCTGACCTCGGCGCCCGCTCAAAAAGGTTGCATCCGAAAAAATTCGTCTATGCTAGGTATATAGACCGCCCTCCCCCCCGCGGCCGCGCGCTTCCCTGGAATCCCTGTGTCGCTCTTCCGCAGACTGCGGGTTGTACGGGTTCGCCGTGAGTCGATGTGGTTCCCTCCAAGACGCACGCGCCGTTCCCAGCGGCTGTGGACGCTGGCACTGGTGATCGCATGTGCGCTCGTCTTTCTCCTGCTGAAGAGCCCTGTCGCGCCTGGGAGGCCGGAGAATATACAGCAAAAATACCCACTACTATGGGAGCACGTGCAACAGTCTGAGGGCACCGGAGGTGGTGAGTACAGCAACCCGATGGATGCGAATCATGCGAACCGAGGCAATAATTGCAGTTAATCGGGTTCTTGGAATGGGCCGGACTGACGCTTACATTTGCTAGCCTGGTATCTGCCCGCAGAATGGATGCGCGCAACAGACGAGCCACCCTCGACCATTGTCCAAGCCGCTCAGCTCGCCGTGGAATACACCAACTCCACCAAAGATCATACTATCGCATACTCGACGATCCCGCTGATCATCCATCAGCAGTGGGGGAACACCAACATCCTCCAGTGGCCGGATAGTATACGCGCTGGGGTCGAGAAATGGCTGGCCACAGCGGTTGCCGAGGGAATGGCATTTCTTTTCTGGACCGACGAGGGAATTGCCCATTTTTTGGACGAATATGAGCCCGAGTTCATCGATACTTATCGCCTGTTGACGTGGAACGTCGAGCGCTCCGACGTATTCCGCGTCCTTGCGGTGAAATGGATTGGAGGGATTGTAAGCCGTTGTCTTGATTTCCCATTCACCACAGCCCCGATGATCTAACCTGCCGGTGTCTCTTAGTACGCGGATATGGATACGCACCTATTGCGTTCGCCGTCGGGATGGGTGGATGAGAACGACATCGCCCCGTGGAGTGACCCGGTAACAGGAGCATTGCACAACGACAGCGCCCCCATTGCCGCCATCTTCGGCCTCGAAGCGGACTTCGACCCTGACACCGACCTATACTGGCGCAGAGGCTACCAATACCCGGTGCAGCTGACCCAATGGGCGCTGGCGGCCGCGCGTGGACACCCGGTGCTCTCACGGTTTACCGACAATATCCGGAATCATCTCGACACCAAAGCACCGGGCTATCAGGGCGGAGACCTCGCCGCAACCCAGGCGTTCCAGCAGCTGATGGAGACTGATCCGGTTGGGACGACAGGTCCCGCGGCGATCACTGAGACCGTTATGGGCTGGTTGAATGAAACGGCGGGATTGCGGTGGAATGCGTTGTCGGGACGGCAAGATAATGGGCGGAGCAAGCAGGTCGAGGACGTGTTGATTCTCCCAATCACGGGATTCAGGTACGTGTCTTTTTTCTCATCGTTGCTATTGTTGTGCGCCTTGGCAGGACTGACGTGGCATAGTCCTCGGAAGCATAGCTGGAGCAGCTGGAACAGCATGGGAGCAAAGCCGCTCACACATCCTGATGCGAGGCTGTCACATCAGGCGGTGGGGACGTGGAAGGCGTTTCGGTGGCGGGTGGAAGCTGGGAAGCTCTGTCGGACGGTCCTGGGCGCTTGTCGGGACTGGCCTCGCATCACGTAGTCGATACTGCCTTAGCTACTCTTTCATAATGACCAACGAATTGTCACGGCCGTTCCATTTCCGAATCTAGACGGCGGGCGGTGATATCACATCACATGACCACGCATCTCATCAGGGGCAGGGTGCGTAACAGACAGGCGGTGAGATGTTCTGCCGGCTGCCCGATGACTTCACACTGTCAGGTCCCCTCGTGATCATCTCACCTTGTCGTGTCTCTGTTTCCCGTGAGTGGTTTTGTGGTTCTAACTTCCCGTCCTGCAGATTGGGCACCAATATTCATTCATAAGAGACGTTCTGCCCGCTGGACCGGGTTCCTGAGCACATCTATCTTTACAGATCTCTCCTTCCGTCCCTCACAGAACATCTAATCCGCCGCAACCATGTGTATTGCATTGATCTCCACAGCTCACCCGTCATACCCTCTGATCATCATCGACAATCGGGATGTATGCGAGACAACTACTCCCAGCTAAATGTCCGGGCGGCCCATGACTAACACCACATAGGAATACATCCATCGGCCCACCGCCTCGGCGGCCTGGTGGCCAGAGCCACATGCCAACGTCCTCGGTGGTCGAGACCTCGCGCGAGCGGTACAAGGGACATGGATGGGGGTCACTCGTGAAGGCAAAGTGGCGGTTCTCACGAACTATCGAGAGAAGCAGACCGACCAGGCGACGGGGGCGCAGAGTCGAGGGGCCATTGTGAGCGGCTGGCTGACCATGGATACCCAGACGAAAGTGCCCACTCGGGAGTTTGTGGAGAAGATGGTGGCCAGCCCGACCGCCCGGGATGTGGGAGGATTCAGCCTCGTATGCGGGTATGTCAACGAACCGTTAGCGGTGGTCTCCAATCGCTCGTCGACCATGGACCAGATCGCCTGGCTGGCGACGGAGAAAGGACAGACCGTGGGACTGAGCAACACAAGCTTTGATGATCGATCATGGCCGAAGATTTTGGACGGCGAAAAGCTCGTGAATGAGGCCGTGGAGGCCCATGCATCGGCGGGCGAAGATGAGGATGCGCTGATCGAGCGGCTGTTGCAAGTATTGAATAGAAACACGCTCCCCGAGCTGGGAGACGATGCCACAGCGGAGGACTACCTTCCCTACTTTAGGAAGAGTATCTTTATTCCGACTTTGGGTTTGAAGGACAAGCCCGCGCCACCAGCCAACGGGACTCCTGCGCCAGGCGCGAATGGCGGCATTGCTGCTTCGGATAAAAAGAGCGACGCGCTGGACCAGACATACTTGCATGGCGCTTACGGCACCCAGGAGCAGACGGTAATCCTTGTAAGCAACACCGGACGCGTGCGCTACTTCGAACGGACGCTTTACGGCGAGGATGCCACGCCCATTCCGATTGGGAAAGGGGACCGGTCATACGAGTTCCAGGTTCAGCAATAGTCTGAGCGTCCAGTCCGGTTCTTCAGTACATCGCATAGCACATGTTCATACTCAGTTCAGGCCCGATGAATATAATTTTGACAAGATGCCAAACGGATGTTTTGGGTCGGTGACTTCGGCCCGACTACACAGGTATTTGCGTTCTCGAAGCGATGAAATGTCCTATGAGGTCATCGACTTTCTGTCCAGATCCCAGATAAGAGTCTCGAAGCGAATTCACCGGTACAATTTGGAGGCGGAACAGGGCTTGAAAACCACTGATCCTTCGGGCTGGTTCCTTTGATTACGGTGGGTCGCATCACCCATGTCGGGATCAATATTGCCTAGGTACACAACGAAGTTGGCATAATATCGACGTCTCACTCGAGTATTTCCAAGCAGGAAAATTCAATCGACTTGACCAAGCTTTGCTAAGGAGCTGGGCGATATCACCAATTGAAGAGGAGTTTTTGGCCATGCGCAATATAGCAGAGCGAGCCAAATTACTGACCCTTTCTCCACCATTGTGGTGTTATCTGACACGGCGCCGTGTTTCATATTAAGCATTACATTTGATGAGTCCCACGACCAGCGGGAATTGGCCAATTCCAGCCCGGCAACCCTTGTCTGGCTCGTCGGTTATAGCTGTGCTCAGAACGATCTAAATCTGCTAATGGGTTAAGCCTTTGGACGAGCAGCGTTTCATGTTCCAACCAGGCCCATCATGGAGCCAGGATGCATCAAGCCCTAAGGTATAGTTCCACGCTATGGGATTCCTGAGCCCGCCGGTTCAACCGTCGAGCTACCCCTATTGACCAGGACAGATAGTATTGGTGGAATCCTCGGGGATTGTCCCGATTTGGCGCTGCCTGTAGGTATTAGACCCGATCAAGTCCACAGAGCGTCTCGGAGGCCATGGTCGGACGATGGCAGTGAGATTAACTGTGGAGACAGAAATGAGCTGGATTTCATGGACCACTAGCCAGGTATATAAATGAAGAAGGGAGTGCCTACTGCAGGACCATCAGCTCAACCCCAAGACTGGTTCTTGATTCCGTTCATTCAAGTTCTTTTCCCTCGTTTTTCTCGTACTCTACTTTACTTTGACAAACTCAACACATTCTTTCAAAATGAGAATCGGCAGTCTGATCATGGCGGCCAGCGCTGCTGGCATGGTGCATGCGTACCCCAGAAGAGAGATGAAGAAGCGGGATGCTGGGTTCACCTGTTAGTCTTGAAGCTTCAAAAAGACTGAGCGTTAGCTAACATACTTAGGGTTTGGCTCCAACGAATCCGGTGCTGAATTCGGCGAGTCGAACATCCCTGGAACCCTGGGTACCGACTATACCTGGCCGGACACCTCGAAGATCCAGACGCTGCGTGATGCAGGCATGAACATTTTCCGTGTTCCGTTCCTGATGGAACGACTTGTGCCTAACGATATGACCGGCAGCACTGATGCTACGTATCTGAAGGATCTGAAAGAGGTGGCTTTTCTCCTCTCCACACGTGTGTAGAGTCTTACTGATGTGTCTAGACTGTCACTGCCATCACCGACAGTGGCGCTTATGCCGTGCTCGATCCTCACAACTACGGAAGATAGTATGTACCCCTACAGCATGGAGGGACAAAAGCTTACCGATTCTCCTAGCTCTGGAAGTATCATCTCCTCAACCTCCAACTTCAAGGCCTTTTGGACAACGGTGGCTACGGAGTTCGCCTCCAACGAGAAGGTCATCTTTGACACCAGTACGTCCATCACCCCCTGAGATAGACAACATACCGCAGACGACTCATCTAACGAATCAAGACAACGAATACCACGACATGGACCAGTCGCTGGTTCTCGATCTGAACCAAGCCGCCATCAACGGTATCCGCGCGGCTGGAGCCAAGACGCAGTACATCTTTGTCGAGGGCAACTCATACACTGGGGCGTGGACGTGGGCATCGACCAACGATAACCTGGCGCAGCTGACCGACAGCGTGGACGACAAGCTCATCTACGAGATGCACCAGTACCTTGATTCCGACGGCTCCGGCACCTCCGAGGCCTGTGTCAGTTCCACCATCGGCAAGGAACGACTGGAGTCGGCCACGCAGTGGCTGAAGGACAACAACAAGAAGGGCTTCCTGGGCGAGTTCGCCGGCGGTGTCAATGAGCAGTGCGAGACTGCCGTCGATGGCATGCTGGAGTACATGTCTGAGAACACAGACGTTTGGACGGGTGCCGAGTGGTGGGCCGCCGGTCCCTGGTGGGGAGACTACCTCTACAGCCTGGAGCCGACTGACGGCACTGCTTATGAGGCGTACATGCCCATTCTGAAGAAGTACTTTGTGGGGTCTGACTCTGCGTCTACCTCTACCAGTGCTGCTGCCCAGACTACCACGACGTCGTCCACTGCCCCTACCACTACTTCGACTACCACTACTTCGACTACATCTGCATCGGTTGCTACAAGCGCTCCCAGCTCGACCCAGCCTGCGACCTCGACCCAGCCTGCGACCTCGACCAAGCCTGCGACCTCGACCAAGCCTGCGACCTCGACCAAGCCTGTCCCCACGACCACGCTTGTCACCTCGACCAAGCCTATCAGCTCTGCCGCACCCACCAGCGAGCCCCCCTCGGAGACCACTGTCCACGCTTGCAAGCCAGCGCACTCCACGAAGACCACCTCCGCGTCTAGCACCTCGACTCCCGAAGTGGCAGCGAGATGGGGCCAATGCGGTGGAATCAACTGGAACGGACCCAAGACCTGCCAGACGGGATACACCTGCGTCGTGCAGAACCCTTACTACTCCCAGTGCCTGTAGAGCAATGGCTCTAGTGTGAGAACAGTGCCTGCATTCCGGTGGATAGCACAATAGCCAGGATACAGCCAGCATAGACAATAGTACGACTGCCACCACCAGCACAATTTATCCATGCATGCATTCAATATATAACAGAAAGAAACATAGCCGCCGACACCAACCCACACTAAGACGCCTCCCGTAGCCGCACAGTAACCTGCTCCGACGGAGCCATCGTCAAATAATGCTGCAAGCCAATCTCCGCCTCGTCAATATCACCCGGCTGCGTCCCCACACTGACACCCTCAATCGCATCAAACCGCTGCAACAGCCTCACGAGCACATATCCCGCCTCGGTCAGCGCAAATTGCTGCCCGATACAAATGCGCGGCCCACCATTGAACGGCAGATACTCCCACCCGGGCTTGCGCGACTCCCACCGCTCGGGGATGAACTCCTCGGCATCATCCCCCCACAGATCCGTGCGGCGCTGCGTCACAAACACGCTGTAGAAGACGCGCTGGCCCTTCCGGATATACACCGGCTGCGTGCCATCGGGACCACCCCCGCGCGGGAGACTCGTATCCGTCAGAGCCATGCGCCGGTTGACCGGAACAATGGGGTACAGCCGGAGCACCTCGCTGAGGAAATGCTGCAGATAGCGACAGACTTTGAGACTGGCAAACGTGATGTTTGTCGTGCCGCCGCCTCCCGTTTCATCGGGCGTATACGAGCCAAAGGACTCGACGACGGTGGACCGTAACTTGGCGAAGACCCTCGGATGGCGCGAGAGCATCATCACCGCCCAGCTCAGCAGCGACGCGGTCGTGTCTCTCCCCGCCAGGAGGATATTCAGGAGCTGCGAGCGCAGCTCCACCGGATCCTGCGTCGCACTCGCCAATCCTTTCAAAAATACATACCCGTGCTTGTCGGCGGCCTGATTTTGCTTCTCGGGATCAGACCCCGACCGTAAGGCCGCCTGCACGAACCGATCCACGTATCCCCTCACGTACGCGGTCGCGGCTCTCGAATCCTTCGTATCGGCCAGCCAATGCAGCATCTCCAGCCGGGTCCGCTTCGAGGCGTACCACTGTCCCTTGTCGAAGAGCGTGGCGAACTCGGCGTCGGCGGACGCCCGCGACGGGTCGAGCGCGGCGGCCTGACTGTCGACGCTCTCGCCGAAGAGGAACTCGGTCGCGCTGTCCATGGTCAGGCGGAAAAAGATGGCTTGGATGTTGACGGCGGCGGACCAGTGAGTGGTCGGGTCGAATGGGGCGATGGCGCGGAGAGCGGCTTGCACATGGCGCTCTTCGAGGTCGAGATCGGAGATCTGATCGCGGGTGAATTGGGGACGGAGGAGGGCGCGTGAATGCGCCCATTCTGCGCCGTCGGTGGTGAACTATCGTCCATCTGTTAGTGGGAGTTTCGCCTTTCTTTGGAGATGGATGGTGTGGAAGTGTAGGTGTGGGGTATAGATAGGGTTGGTGTTGATCGGATAAGGGCCTCCCAAGTATAGCCCCCGGAAGTATACAGATGCAGTAGACGAAAACAAGGATGAACACATACAATGCCCTTCCCCAACAACGGCTCCAACGTCACCTGTCGCACCTTACCCAGGCCAAAATCCTTAAATTGCGTCGCGATAATCGCCTGGATATTCTTCGGATCGCAGGTAAAGAACACATCCCGACCCAGCTGACGGATCGTGTACGACTCCACCAGACGATGTTCGCGCGCCGAGATCCGGGCCATCCGTTTCTGAAGCATGCGGGGGAGGGCGTTCTCGCCTGCTGCCCGGGCTGACTCTTTGAACGAGCTGATGCCGAGCAGGTCGCCTGGATAGGCCGGGGCAGACTGGCAGTTGAGGGGGCGGGCTGTGACGGCATGGCGGAGACGGGTATAGAGGGTTCGGAGGACGAGGATCAGAGCCCCGAGGGCGAGGATCAGAGTCGGGTGCATGGTGAATTGCGTTGTTGGTTCGCTCTGTTGTTCTGGCGTTCTCTGGTCCGTGTCTATCGGATGGTGAAGCGACGAGACGAGACGGTCAAACGAAGAGAAAGACAGATGGAGGCGACGAAGTATATACGTTTGTGTCTCGTATACAGGCCGTGAGGGGCGAGAGGGGAAACCAGACGTTATGATGCAACGCCCCGGTCATGGCGCATTGCCAACCGAGGCAACGACGCGCGAACATCAGCCGCATTTATGAGCGCATCCCTGGAACAGAGGATGCTGCAGAGCGCCGATCTGTGTCGTATCCGTGGACCTACCAGATCACCCCCCATGCAAGGAAGCGTATCGTGCATGTTTGTCGTCGGCCATTCCTCCCCTCGGTCTGGATGTGGGATGCACAAACATCCTACCTACCTATCAAGAGACCGTGTCACCCCACGGTTCCACGGATTCCAGGACGGATTTAATGGACGCGAGGGCCGATGGTGCCGCGTGTGGATGGAGGATGTATTCCGGGGGAAGAGGAAGGAATTAGGGTTTACTTGTCCGTGTAGAGTCCTACGGATATGACGGTGCGTGAAAAGGAATCATCCATCTACGGAGTATACTGAGGTATATGGGGAATGGGATCGTCTATTCTATCATGACTGGCTGGATGAACAATATCATAAACATGGGCCCAACTCGACGACCTAACAGCAGATCTCACAGCACTCGAAACACGCAATGCCCGCGCAACTGTCCTCGTCAGCGCCGTCAGACTCGCAGAATGACTGCAGAAGAGGTGCGGTAAACAATGGATGGATGGACTTACATTCCACAACATACACCACCGCCTCCACCGCCACGGAGACGCATTTCCATCGATTCGTTGGTCGACTACAAACAGGACACATGGCATTAGTACAGACGCGGTTGTATCAGACACGAAGCTCGCGGAGCCATACCGGCTGTTCCGTGACAATCTGCTGGGATTGCGGTTGCTGCATCGCGGACGGACTCGAGGGCTGCTCCAGGGCGAGTGTCTGGGGGTTCCAGGTCGGCGTGGAGGCCGGTTCTTTGGACTGGAACCAGGAGAAGAAGGGCATGGTGGGTGTATAGTCGGTGGGTTGAGTTGGGGGGGAGCATTCAAGCAGTGACCGAACGACGACAAGAAAAGGAAGAAAGCATGTCTTAAGACGGGTGGAATAATGAGGGTGCCTGGGTATCGGCACATGATCGGCGGGCCTAATTCTGAATCTTAATGAACGCCATTCAATCCTGGTCGTGCTATGGTTTGGGCGGTTTCGTGATAGCCTCAAGCCCCCGCCTCTGCTCGGTCATACATCGACGCAGAACGACATCCATAGTACGGGGTTGGAGACAGACTATCGACAGCCGGTCCTCTACGTGTCTTTCCTATCCTTTGCTGTGCCCCTGTTGCCTCTTCAGCCCGCAGTGCCCGATCCCCGAAAGATAGAAATCTCAGCTGGATCCACTTGGCTGATCTTAGGGCCCAACAAGCCTCCTTGGCACGCTATATTTATCTGGCCCTGCTTGTGGTCTTGCGAACACTGACTTTCTGCCCAGTGTCCTAGAAGTAAATTCACTCGCGATTCGCAACACACCCCCTGTTCTTCTGAAGGAGGAAGTGGTTGTATACGACGAGAATCGAATGGATATACCGTGACACAGAGAGCCAACCGAAAGAAGCTTCTAAGATCTATGGAATGAAGTCTGATGCTTGAAGTATATCTACTATCTACGCACTCCAGTCGATATCTACACCTTTCGTCGCACCAACCCCCGCAGGAAATCAAAGCTATTGCTGTCACTCTGCAGTTGCCACACGCGCCCTGTTGGCCGGTCATTCCATCCCAACTCCTCCGCCAGCAGAAGCCCATAGTCCCGGGTGATGCCCTTGATGCGTGCTCTGGCTCCCCCCTCTTCCTCCAGCGTCACGATCTGGTGCATGTGCAGCCAGTCCGCGTAGTACATCTCCTCGAACGTGCGGTCGAAGCCCGTGCGCAGGAACCGCACATACAGCTCCTCCAACGTCGTCACGATGCGTGCCAGCAGTTTCTCGAGTGTGATGGGCGCCGCTCCGCGCGGGAGGAACCGCGCTGCCAGCGCATCCAGTGCCGTCGTCGGCGATGCATTCGTCGCGTTGATACCGATGCCAACGATGGCGATGTATTCCGTCCCGGAGAAGTGCGCGTTCACCAGGATGCCGCAGATCTTCGAGTAGCGTTTCTTATCCGGCTCCTCCGGGTCCAGGGCATCTACATCATCATTAGCCATGGATTCATTCACCGTGAAACAAAAGAGGAAAGACAAAGGCAACGTACAAACGTCGTTCGGCCATTTCATCTTCACCGGCATCGCCTCGAATCCCTCGTCGTAGCTCTTAATTCCTTGTACCACCGCCATCGCTGCCAGATACTGGATGAACACCACCGGCGCCGACTGCAGCTTCGACACCGGGTGTCGGAGTACCGTCGAGAACATCAGCGCGCCGGCCGGTGAGACCCAAACGTTTGATCCGCGCCCACGCCCGGCGACCTGCGTCGTGGCCGTCGCGGTGAAGCCGTTTGGCAGTTTGCGCAGCAGCTTCGGGTTCCTGCAGCGATGAGAACTTGCTTCCAAGCGAGACGGGACGGGATGAAAAAGTGGACTTACTTCTCCAGAATCGTGTTCGTGCTGGTCACGACCTCGCCGTACATGATGTTCGAGCCGAATGCGCCCTTCCCCTCGCGGGCCTGCTCTTGGTACCGTCGGAGATTCGAGTAGTAGGCATGGTGGTTGAAGCAAGGAGTCAGTTTCGACGAGGGCACCTCCTCGTGCAGCACGAGATGTTTGACAATCGCATTGTAGTCCACGATACCCTCGCTGACTGCCTCCGAACTGTCCGGAAGCGCTGCGCGCAAAGCGCCCATGTTCCACTCGTCACTAGTTTCCACTCGGAAGGTGTCATTCTCATCCTTCAGATACTCCTCCTGGCCCTCCCCCGTGACGATGTCCTCCCGGATCGCGGCCACCAGACGCGACACCTCCGCTGGGTCTTGCGCCGACACATGGAGCGACGATAGCGACGGTACCGTTGTGGTATTTTGGCTCACCTGAAGCCCAAGCTTCTTCAAACATGCCTTGAGGAAGTCCGTCCGCAGGAGGTCATCAGCAGCGAGAGCCTCTACCACCTTCGCGTACTCCGGGCCCGCTGCGTTCTTATCCAAGTTCACCGCCGCAAACCTATGTCCCCGTCAGCACATCCCATCGTCGTTCTGCCCCTGGAATAGCAGTCCACGTACTCTGGATGAGGGCCGGTCAATACCGCTGCTCCCTGTCCCACGCGACAATAGACCACTGCAGCCTGCCCACTACCCCCATGCACATTCAACTCTTCTGTGTAGCTCGCCAGGACCTCCACTCCCCGATCCGCATACTGATCCGCGTCTACAAACACCCCGCCCCCATTGTAATATGACCGGAATTTCTCCGGCACAATGCCCACATTCAACACGTCCTTATTGACCGCCAGCTTGGCTGCTTGCGCGCCGGCCTCGCTATGGTAGACAAACCCGCCGAACGCCCCGCCGCGACAGGTACCCGGGAAGAAGGCCAGCTCGCGATCGCCGATGACCTCCATGGTTTTGTCGCCGACCTCGAATTCGCAGTGTTGGCTCCCGTAGTATCCACCGGCGCAGAGGCCGAGATAGGCGCCCCCGCGACGGACGAACTGTTCGATGCGGCGGTTCCCCGGGCCATTGAGCGAAAGACAGTAGCCGAGGTCGGCACCGCCAGGGATGACGAGGAGCGCACAGGTCAGTGACCAGGGCTCGTGGATGAGCATGTCGGCGGTCACAGGGATCACGGCATAGTGGTGGGCGAGGAGGCGGCGCAGGGTGTAGAGACAGTGGCGGACGGAGTCGACGGTGGTGCCATTCCCTAGAAATCCCGTCGTTAGAAGCAATTCCACAGCAATTGCGAAGACGGAGACGCACCTGTATAGACCAGGACGTTGAGCTTCTTGCTGGTGGTGTTGGGGGTGGCCATGATTCCTGTCGCGGAGAATGAATGATGTCCGTCCGCTTCTCCGACGATCTCGGCTCTTCTCTCCTCAACCTCTCTTCCTGAGACCCAATTGTTCCCTGCGATTTTCTTCCTGCGGTCTGGCGGCGCGCACGATGTCTGGCACGGAACAGAATCCCCCGGTGGAGGTGGACGATGATGAGCCGGACGAGTGGTGAGTCAGTGTTGGGTGTGAAGGAGCGTTGCAGGAAGAAAAGCAGCCGAACTGACGCGGTTATCGGCGGCAGGGACAAGCGGATCTTCAGCACCGGCTGTCATGGTGCGTTTCACCACCTGAGGAAAGATGATGGGCACTGACTGGAGATGCAGCCGAGCAAGACAAGATGAACGATTGTTACTTTGCGAAAAAGGACTGGCGGTTGTGTAAGGATGCGGTTCGTCTGCCACTGTTTCGGTCATTGCCCTGCTGTCCTGGAATCCTGTCTATGTCGTCCTTGGACGCATTTCCACCACACAGATCTGGATTCGCATGGGATGCGCACTTCTACACGACCCTCATTGACCACTGACTAACACACCTGAGCGCAGATGGAAGCGTTTCGCGAGTGCTGGAAGCGACAGGGCAACAACCAGCGCACTCAGACCAAGGACGCATAAAGGCTTCGATGGATGTGTACGATATTTATCTTTATGACCGCATGGAATCGTGTGATTTCTCTCCGTAATTTGACGTGTCCGCCGCCATGCCGGTGTGCTTGTATCGCATGAATGACTCTGCTGGTGACTTGGTGATATTCTCACGTGACCTGATATCATCCTCAACTCCATCATCCTTGTCCAGCACCTCTGACCTCTCTTCTCTTCTCCATTCCGTCCTCTCTCCCCATAATCCACCTCTACGATGTCCGTCGCACGTTTCTCTCGCTGCCTCCGGGCTTCTGAGTCCCTCCTTTCCCCCCTCCCTCCTCGCAATGCCCTTCCCCTCCGC
>RHLO01000182.1:0-30096 GCA_003719415.1 Aspergillus olivimuriae
AACACTGAGGTCAATGGGTATATAGAGGCTAAAGAGGACGTGGGGAACCCTGGGCGAACGATCGTCTGCGCGGAGCCATGCCCTCGATTTATGCAGACATAAACGAGATGTAAATTGGTATTACTAACTACCCTACTGCTCATAAGCGGTGGGGCGGTTCCCGCATAGCCATCGATTATGATAGGCTGGGACGGCGAATGAAATCACCTGACCTGACCTGACCTGACCTTGACTCCGAAGGACTGGAGATTATCCAATCATCGCGCTACGGTATCTGAACTACCCTTAACAGTTTGGTGTTTATGTCTTTATTGTCACGGGGCATAATGAATGACTTGAAGGATCAAAAACTCCAGCGTCATCTTGGAATCTAAGTGTACTGTACACCGTCGCTAGTGTATGAGAGATATTTATGATCCTTTCGGCCGTTTTCCGGCATCCCAGCAGCACTACTTTTGTTCCATGACATTAGTGTTCCCAAGAGAAACCACAAAAAAAGTTCTTACCCCCAGATTTCCTCGTAAGAATCTCCACCCCCAAACGGAGTCAATAAGCATGATCTCTACGAAAACGAACACCAAGCTTCCTCCAAAGACGAGACTACGATAAGTCCACGCGTTTCTGTTGATCCCGTAACAATTTTTTGACATACGATGGCCCAGGGAAGTAGCATATATTGGAGATGAGCAAACGCAGTGGAGAAATTACCCACAGAGGCCGCGCAACTTAATCCTGCTGCCTGACGGCTGAGAAGCTGTATATCTCATAGAGCCGAATTCAACTGTGTATGTGTGTGTGTGTGTGTGCGTACAGTGATATTCGAAATCAGTTATACCTCCAAATTCTTTCCACTTCATTCCCAGACCCAGTGTGAAACGCACTAGTCCAGTACAGTACAGCCGTTGATCTCCCGCTTTGTTGACCGCCTCCGACACAGACCCCTGTAATTTATATTACAACGGCCAAACACCGATTTATGGTATTTTACACCAACGAATGTAAGCACCAATCAGGACGCAGTATGCCCATGACCTCCTCATCTTGGCTGCGCCCCTCCTTGGTAGTCATGAATCTCACTCGTGGTTTTCGAGACAACATTTCCTTCTACACCCCTATAAGCTTTGGAGGGCGTTTTGACCATGGATCCCCTTTCAGGTCCAGCGAGTGTTATCGCAATTGTCCAGTTAACTGATAGGATTGTTCATGTATGCGGAAGATATCTGAGCAGCGTCTTGAATGCGAGGGAAGACATTCAACGCCTTCAAGAGAAAGTCGCCGCCCTCACCCAAGTGCTCCAGTCTCTAGTTGAGCTTCTTCGCGGGCCCTACGGCACCAGACTTCTGGTTACTTCGGATCTGGCCAGTAATATCGCCATATGCTCTTCGATGCTTACCAAATTGAAGGAGAGAATTGATCCGGAGGCAACGCAAAGTCGCATGAGGAGGTTAGGGCTTCGAGCCTTGAAATGGCCATTAAATCGTTCGGAAATAGAGAAGTTTCTCGATGAAATTGAGCGGAATATTACGACGTTTGGTTTGTCCTTGCAGGTTGATCAAATGTATGCTCAATAGTTCCTCTAAATCACTGATGTCGAAAGCTTACCGACCATGACCAGGATGACCACCAACCTGATCGGCCAAAAGATAGATCTTGGCAGACTCAAGTCCGCGGAGGGGGCAACGTTTGACTCCTACGCAAATCGACACGGCGAATGTCTTCCGGGAACTCGTACGGACTTGCTTCGAGACATTGAAGATTGGATAAGAGCATCCCACGGAAAACCTATATTCTGGCTAAACGGTATGGCGGGAACAGGAAAATCAACTATCTCTCGAACAATTGCAAGCCGCCTTAAAAAGCAGCAGCTTCTCGGTGCGAGCTTCTTTTTCAAGCGAGGGGAAGAGGATCGAGGAACATCGAAGAGACTCTTCTCCACACTGGTCGAGCAACTGGTTATCAGTATACCTCAAATGCTGCCTCAGGTTCTGAAGGCAGTCGATGATGATCCAAAAGTCTCAGAGAAGGACCCAAGAGAACAATTCGAAAAGCTCCTTCATGATCCACTACTTGGACTTCAACAAGGCGGGCACGAGATCACGACTAGGGTGATCGTGATTGATGCGCTGGACGAGTGCGACCGCGAAGACGATATCAAGCTTATTCTCCGACTTTTGCCACAAGTCCAGCAGTTAGTATGTGTTCGTCTTCGATTTTTCTTAACAAGCAGGCCTGATTTGCCAGTCAAGATCGGCTTCAAAGGAATGTCTAATGCATACCAAGACTTTGTCCTCCATGAGATTCCCAGGCCAGTGATAAGACACGATATCACATTATACTTCAGGGATCAGTTCTCCCGTATAAGGGAAGAGCGCTCGTTTCCACTTGACTGGCCCGGGGACGCTGCTACCGAGTTATTAATTGAAAGAGCTGTCCCTCTGTTTATTGCCGCTGTTACCTTGTGCTTGTTTATTGGTGACGCAAAATGGAACCCTCAAAAGCGTCTTGAAGCAATTCTGAAGGATCAGTCAGTTTATGTGTCCAAGATGGACAGCACATATAGCCCTGTGCTGAAACAATTACTTACGGGTCAGAATGAAAGGGAGAGGCATCAATTACTCACAGAGTTCAAGGAGATCATCGGCGTTGTGATTGTCCTTGCTACTCCACTCTCTATTAATGCCCTCAGCCAGCTGCTGGACAGAGGACAAGATGATGTCAAATGCCGCTTAGATCAGCTCCACTCAGTCCTTAATGTACCGGACGACTTTGGCGCCCCCGTTAGGCTTCTGCATCTGTCATTCCGAGATTTTCTTTTGGATCCCGAGAATAGTGAAAGCGAATTTTGGATTGATAAGAAAAGGGTGAACCAGGATCTGACAGCACGCTGCCTTCAGGTAATGCGGCAGAACCTAAGGAAGAATATCTGCAGACTGCCAAGCGAATGTACGCAATGGCGGGAGATCGACGGAGATTCTATTCGTCATGATATACCCCCAGAATTGCGATATGCCTGTCAGTATTGGGCTACACACCTACTACAGAGCTCTGAGTCAGATGAACAGCTCACTGATGCTTTCATATTCCTTAAAAAGCACTTCCTTCACTGGCTGGAAGCAATGAGTATTCTGGGGTATATGTCTGAAGCGGTCGTGACAATTACGGCTCTAGGGTCATTGATACCGGTTCGTACCCTTTAGAAACTGGCGATGGTTCTTACTTACATTAAGCGACACAGATCGACGAGCATTCAGAAATATCAGAGTTTCTTTTAGATGCAAGACGGTTTACTCTCAAAAATCGACAAATAGCTGAGACAGCTCCACTTCAACTTTATTCTTCCGGGCTGATTTTTGCTCCTAAGAATTCCACAATCAGGAAAAGATTTTTGGATGAGCTGGCATCGAGCCAACTGCCTGGGACTGAAGACGTTTGGAGTGCAGAGCTACAGACTCTAGAGGGCCATTCAGCCTCGGTTTTGGCAGTAGCCTTCTCCCCCGACAGCCAGCTACTGGCGTCTGGATCTAGTGACAATACCGTCCGGCTCTGGGATACCAGGACAGGTGAGCTGCGCCAGACCCTAAAAGGCCACTTAGACTGGATTCAGTCAGTAGCCTTCTCCTCTAACAGCCAGCTGCTGGCTTCTGGATCTGGTGACAATACCGTCCGACTCTGGCATGCCAAGACAGGTGAGCTGCGCCACATACTGGAGAGCCATTCAAGCTGGGTTCGGTCAGTAGCTTTTTCTCCTAACAGCCAGCTACTGGCTTCTGGCTCTGATGATAAGACTATCCGGCTCTGGGATGCTAAGACAGGTGAATTGAGCCGGACCCTGGAGGGCCATTCAGGGTCGGTTTATTCAGTAGCCTTCTCCCCTGACGGCTTTCTGTTGGCGTCTAGCTCTGACGATACTGTCCAGCTCTGGGATGTCAATACAAGCGAGATACACCAGACCCTGAAGGACCATCTAGACTCCGTTTGGTCGGTAGTCTTCTCCCCTGACGGCCAACTACTAGCTTCTGGGTCTGGTGACAATACCGTCCGGCTCTGGGATGCCAGGACAGGTGAGCTGCGCCACATACTGGAGAGCCATTCAAGCTGCGTTCTGTCAGTAGCCTTCTCCCCCGAAAGCCAGCTGTTGGCTTCTGGCTCTGATGATAAGAGTATCCGGCTCTGGGATGTCAAGACAGGTGAGCTGAGCCAGACCCTGGAGGGTCATTCAAAGCTGGCTGGTTCAGTAGCCTTCTCCCCTGACGGCCAGCTGCTGGCATCTGGCTCTAATGATCAGACTGTCCGGCTGTGGGATGCCAGGTTAGGTAGGCTACACCAGACCCTAGAGGGCCATTCAAGGCCCGTCCAGTCAGTAGTCTTCTCCCCTGACAGCCAGCTATTGGCATCTGGCTCTTACAAGACTGTCCAGCTCTGGGACGTCAAGACAGGTGGGCTACTCCAGACCTTAGAGGGCCATTTAGACTGGGTTCAGTCAGTAGCCTTCTCTCCCAACAGCCAGCTGCTGGCTTCTGGATCTGGTGATAAAACCGTCCGGCTCTGGGATGCCAGGACAGGTAAGATGCGCCACATACTGGAGTGTCACTCAAGCTGGGTTCGGTCAGTAGCTTTTTCCCCCGACAGCCAGCTGTTGGCTTCTGGCTCTGATGATAAGACTATCCGGCTCTGGGATGTCAAGACAGGTGAACTGAGCCGGACCCTGGAGGGCCATTCAGGGTCGGTTTATTCAGTAGCCTTCTCCCCTGACGGCTTTCTGCTGGCGTCTGGCTCTGGTGACTATACCGTCCGGCTCTGGGATGCTAAGACAGGTAGGCTGCGCTACATACTGGAGAGCCATTCAAGCTGGGTTCAGTCAGTAGCCTTCTCCCCCGACAGTCAGCTATTGGCATCTTGCTCTCACAAGACTGCTCAGCTCTGGGATACCAAGTCAGGTGAGTTGCGCCAGACCCTGGAGGGCCACTCCCACCTGGTTTGGTCTGAAACCGGACTCGAGGCATCTATTCTTGATAGCCAGTGGATTTTCTTTCGTGGCAGGAGAGTATTATGGCTACCCCCTAACTATCGCCCCTTATGCTTGGCATTTAGAAGTGGTACTCTAGCTCTTGGTCATGCGTCCGGCAAGGTAACCTTTATGTCCACGTTTGTTTAAAGTGGTTCGAAAACTCGGGCACTCTCATGAATATTCGAATCCCTTTCGGGAATGGGTCCGGGAACGTAAGGGAAATTTATAGTTATGATCCAACAAAGTTCTATATATTTCCCCAAGCTTCTGTACAGTACCATTGTTGCCACTTTTTCCTGCTTTGCCGGGTCAGCATATCTCTTCAGCTACTAGTTACAGCCTTAGGGGCAGGCATACTTAGATCATAAGTTGGGAAATGGTGCAAGTCACAGGAGATTGCACAAACTATCATAGATGGAATACCACTGTATACATACTCAAGCTAGGTCGCTACAAACAAGTAGTACTCTTCTGCTATGTGACAGATTGATACAGAGGACGGCGACTCATGGGAGAACGATGGGAAGTTGACGTGGCAGGATGTTCACATGGAAGATTCTCCGCGCTTTGATTCTGCTTTACTATAATATGACAGCGACGTACGTTCATTACCATCACAGTCCTGCGGTACTGGTACTCTGAGAGCGGTGAACGAAAATAGAATTCGCATGTTTCAGTTTGGGATCCGAGAATCGGATGGAAAGAGTATGGAGGTATAACTGATTTTGAATATCACTGTACGCAATAAGAAACCAGATTATTGTCGTTTCTGTTGCTCTCAGGCAATAGTGAAGATGTGGATTGGGCGTGATGGTGCTCGAAGATGCAGGTACCTGGTGGCCGTTTCATCACACAGCGCATTTCATGTCATGGGGATAGGGGTTACTGTACGAAAATGAGGTTTTAGATGATTAGAGTATTAGCAAAAGAGTTTTTAATAACGGGCAAAAATCAAACTAGTCAACTAATGAGGCTAAAGCCCGTTTCCCTTAGATTGGCCCCACGTCCTCATCAAGATTACTACCGAGCCTTTAAAGTTGAGGGGCGCCACCAAGGTGATGGCCGCCCAACCAGGAGATTCAACAATTAGCTGACGTTGGCATCCCAACCCTCTAATGGCTGGGATGAGCTGGGTAAAAATTACAGGACTATGCCTGGCTACCGGTACCACCAATATATAGAGCACCAAGCGACCCATTCTGGAGTTGAATCTCTCTCTAAACACAAATCGCAGCCTTACGTCATCGTTATTAAAGTCCTCTCGAAGGCTGGTTTGGATGACGCTACTGCATCATTGACAATCTCCTGTCCAGCACAGTGGACCTCTTCTATGATGGTAGATCCATCCGCTGGGGTTTGGTCAGTCCAGAACTCGCCCGACTTGGTGCACACGTATTACTACGCCTGGTAAAACTCTCATGCCCAAAACTTTCGGCGAGATAAGCTTACCCTATGGTTATGAATAGTTTGGTTCGGATAGTGTGGGCGCTTTCCATTTTGCTGTCGGGGAGTTCTCTCGATTGATGCTTAAATACTGTACGACTGGATGTTGATACCAACTCCAACATACTTGTTGGCGGCTAAAGAGCTCTATTGAGTGATTCTCCAGTGCCTCTGTCATGATTGGTGTTGCAGCTGCCATTCCGCAAAGGAGGTTCTCCAAGAACGACCTTCCCCACGACTTGACTTTCCACGGTAATCTGGCCTTGAAGGAACGTTCACTAGGGGGTGAAAATACAGAATTTCCAAAAAACGGCTTTACACTCAGATTCGAAACCTCATTCACCCCTACGAAAACAAAGTTCCTTTCCAGACCCTAGTGCCAAGAGATTAAAATAGATCATGATGTCATGGGCTGTAATATATGCAGTATCCGTCCTGTAACATTACATTACATCATGTGCAAGTTGGTACGAGCAATACACATTTGGTGGAATCTACTGGAAGGTGCCGTCTCACAGTCAGTGATCAGGGGAACATTCAGAGAAGGGTATAAATTCTTCCATTTTCCCAGACCCTCCTCCTGAAAAGAGATTTAAATATATAAGAGACGAGTAAGGTGTAATTTTACTATGTAGCAATCAATCAAATCCTGAAATAAAGGAGACCCTACCAGAGGTATGGGCAAGGACAACAATGCCTGCTTTAACCGCCAGATATATTGGGCGATAGTTAGGGGGAAGCCATAACCTGCTTTTACCTCTGTAAACAATCCACTGCTCTTCGAGTAAAGACAGTCCGTCAATATCAGTCCCGATCCAAACCCAGTTAGAATGGCCCTCGAGGGTCTGGCGCAGCTCGCCGGTACGAGGATCCCAGAGCTTGATGGTCTGATCATATGAGCCAGATGCCAGTAGCTGACCGTCCGGTGAGAAGGCCACTGAGAGAACCCAATGAGAATGGCCCTCGAGGGTCTGGCGCAGCTCGCCCGTACGAGGATCCCAGAGCTTGATGGTCTGATCATATGAGCCGGATGCCAGTAGCTGACCGTCCGGTGAGAAGGCCACTGAGTGGACCCAATGAGAGTGGCCCTCGAGGGTCTGGCGCAGCTCACCGGTTCGAGGATCCCAGAGCTTGACGGTCTGATCATATGAGCCGGATGCCAGTAGCTGACCGTCCGGTGAGAAGGCCACTGAGCGAACCCAATAAGAATGGCCCTTGAGGGTCTGGCGCAGCTCGCCCGTACGAGGATCCCAGAGCTTGATGGTCTGATCATCTGAGCCGGATGCCAGTAGCTGACCGTCCGGTGAGAAGGCCACTGAGTAAACCCGACTGGAGTGGCCCTCGAGGGTTTGATGCAGCTCGCCCGTACGAGAATCCCAGAGCTTGATGGTCTGATCATCTGAACCAGATGCTAGTAGCTGACTGTCCGGTGAGAAGGCCACTGAGCCAACCTGATCAAAGTGGCCCTCGAGGGTTTGATACAGCTCGCCCGTACGAGAATCCCAGAGCTTGATAGTCCGATCATTTGAGCCGGATGCCAGTAGTTGACCGTCCGGTGAGAAGACCACTGAGCCAACCTGATCAAAGTGGCCCTCGAGGGTCTGATGCAGCTCACCCGTACGAGGATCCCAGAGCTTGATAGTCCGATCATTTGAGCCAGATGCCAGTAGTTGACCGTCCGGTGAGAAGGCCACTGAGAGAACCCGATCAAAGTGGCCCTCGAGGGTCTGATGCAGCTCGCCCGTACGAGGATCCCAGAGCTTGATGGTCTTATCATTTGAGCCAGATGCCAGTAGTTGACCGTCCGGTGAGAAGGCCACTGAGAGAACCCAATGAGAATGGCCCTCGAGGGTCTGATGCAGCTCGCCCGTACGAGGATCCCAGAGCTTGATGGTCTTATCATTTGAGCCAGATGCCAGTAGCTGACCGTCCGGTGAGAAGGCCACTGAGTGAACCCAATGAGAATGGCCCTCGAGGGTCTGGCGCAGCTCACCGGTTCTAGGATCCCAGAGCTTGACGGTCTGATCATTTGAGCCAGATGCCAGTAGCTGACCGTCCGGTAAGAAGGCCACTGAGTGAACCTGATCAGAGTGGCCCTTGAGGGTCTGGCGCAGCTCACCCGTTCTAGGATTCCGGTGAGAAGGCCACTGAGCTAACCTGATCAGAGTGGCCCTCGAGAGTCTGATGCAGCTCACCCGTTCTAGGATCCCAGAGCTTGACGGTCTGATCATCTGAGCCAGATGCCAGTAGTTGACCGTCCGGTGAGAAGGCCACTGAGCTAACCGAATTGGAATGGCCCTCGAGGGTCTGTAAATTCGCAGTCCACATTCCCTCAACTTTAGGTAGTTGACACCATCTTGATAATTCACTATTGAATGTTCCCCTAACTATCGAATTCTCTGGAGTAAACATCAATCCTGCTGAATAAATCTGGAGGGGTGCAACATCAGCCATCTGCCGGTTTTGAAGGATGAACCGCCAAGCGTCATATAGGAAACTCGATATTATAGGAGCTTCACCAGCCTATATTCGTCAGCAATGACTAGTCCAGTAAGTTTGCCCGTACGTACCTGTATGGCTGACCGCAGTCTCTGGATCATTTCAATGACCCCAGACATGATACCTAAGAGGCTCATTGCCTCAACCCAATGGAGAAAGTGTGTCTGGAGAAATGAGAGAGCTTGAACTAGCTCATTAGGATTGTGACTCTCCAGCAAGTGATGAACCCAATAACGACACGCATAACGTAATTCTGACGGCAAGGAACGGCTCAAAGTCTGTTGATCAATATTGCTCCGCTGGGTCGTATCATCTTTTAGGTTGCAGATATTCCTCCGTAGTCCATTGTGATTATCGTGCATGAGCTTGAGACATTGTATGAATAGTTTACTATGCACTGCTCTTTCATCAACCCAGAATGGGTTTCCTTTCTGTTTCTTATCGAGAAGGAAATCCCGAAATGAAAGATGTAAGATCCGAACTGGGTCCTCTGGCCTAGCAGGAACATCAAGCACGGAGTAGAACAGTTTAAACTGTGTCTGAACCTTGTCTGTATCCAGCTGTAGGAGTTTAGCAAGAGAATTTGCCGATAAGGGAGTTGCAAGGAGAATGAGAATGCCGATTATGTCCTTAAACCCCTGTATCAGCTGTTGGGATTCCTCTTCATCCTTGTTCATGAGAAGTCGATTTAATACGGGCCTATATGTACCCTCCATTTTTGTCACATACTTAGTTTGGTCCCTTATAATAACTTCAAGGCGCTCTGTAGCACTCCAGCAGTCGTCACTAATAAACCGAAAAAGTGTAGTGGCGGAAATGAATAATGGAACAGCTCTCTTGACCAGTGTATCTATTGTCTTCTCTCCGGGCCAGTCTGTTGGAAGCTCGCGCTCTTGCTGTAACTCTAAGAATTTCTTCTCAAAGTATAATCTGATATCGCGTTCTATTACAGGAGTTGGAATCCTGTGAAGTATCAGATGTTGATGATCATCTTTGATATCTCGGAATCCGAGCCTGGTGGGTAGGTCAGGTCTGCTTGTCAGCAGGAATCGGAGTTGTACTGAGTGTGCTTCCTGGACACGTGGTAGAAGCCGGAGAATATTTCGAATATCGCCATCTTCATCGCATTCATCTAGTGCATCGATCACGACCAGTATGATTGAATTTAGGCCTGGATTGACAGCGACGAGTGGCTGCAGTACAAGCTTCTCAAATTGCTCCCTAAGCGCTCTTCCCGAAATGTCTGGATCATCCTCGATTGACTTTTGGATGCTGGGCACAAGTTGAGGTATAGCGCCTCCTAATTGCCTTGCAAGTGTCGAAAAGAGTAGTTTAGCATTTCCTCGGTCTTGTTCGCCCCGTTTAAAGAAGAAGCTAGCCCCAAGGAGACTCCGCCCCATTGGACGGCTTGCAACAGTCCGGGCAATAGTTGACTTTCCAGTTCCGGCCATGCCATTTAACCAGAAAATACATTTTCCATCAGGAGCCTCGATCCAGCGGTCAATCTCGCGAAGTAGCTCCACGCGAGTACCTGGGAGGCATTCGGTATGTTGATTTTCATAGTCATTGAACGCTGCGCCTTTCGCGATATGTAACCGGCCCAGGTCTATCTTTTGGTCGAGAAGATTCATTGATTGCCTTAACTCTGAGTTAGCTCCTTCGTATGTTAAATTACCGACCGATTATACACCTACGTTTGATCCACCAGTAGCGACAACCCAAATAATGTTTTATATCTCTCAATTTCATAAATGAACTTAGTTGCCTCCTCGCTTTTCATTGGCCATTTCAATGACCGAAGTCCCCACTTCCTCATTGGTGTCTGTGTTGCTTTTAGGTCGATTCTGTCCCTTAATTCCATGAGAGTTGAAGAGCATTTAGCGACATTATCAACCAAAGTTTGAGAAGCAGGTTTGTTAGGGTTGTGGCAGTGGAGAAGCTTCTCAAGGGACTCAAGCGTCTGGGAGAGGGCATCAATCTCCTCCTGCAGGCGGAGAATATCTTGCCTTGCTTCTTTAACTTTGCTGATGTAACTTCCACATATCTTAGCGATGGCTCCAGTGATTTGGATAACTGCAATGACGCTTGCTGCACCTGAGAGCGGTTCCATGTTGACTGCTCGGGTCAGCTTCCCTAATCGACAGTAAGACCTGTTAGTTATCCTGCAATATTCTCAGGAAGTTGCTGAAGGGAATGTTGGTCACAGATGAGGTGACGGAGGTGAGGGGTAGGCGGTCAGAGTGAGGCTGAAGATGGAGGTGGCCTTCATTGTTATTGGTGCACAGAACGTCGGCCATGCGTGCGTGATGCTGTGCAGCAAGCAACACCATTGCAGTCGCACTGGCTTGCCTATCACACATGTCCCGAGACATATACTCTCAGTAGTCAACATTATAGGTTCGGGTGGATTATAAAATGCTCACGCTGTCAGGTTATGCAAACTGCTACGATGTGGAGCGAGGTTCTTGATTGATGACCGACAACGACAAGGAGTGGGGGAATTAAGGTGATAGTATAATTAGGGTACAATACAGAACAGTAACATCGCAGGCATCTTTGGTTTGGGCTCGTTCCGCATCTGTTTCTAAAAATACCCAAATTACAGTCTATCTATGTTTGGTATGGCGCGGTGGATTTTCCTCTTGGGGTTAGGGCCTGGGAAGGAGCTTTCTTTTTGCGGGGGTGAATGAGGTTTCGAATCCGAGTGTACCACCCATACTCTTTCATAGTTTCCCAGGCCCTAATGCCAAGAGACGCTAGTCCATAATAATTCAATAATTACAGTCGTGTTCTATATTACGCCAGACCATGTGTACTGTCAACCTGTGTATCGCTAAACCATGGTTGACTGGAAGGTTCCATGCAAACCGGTCTAACAACCTGGAGCTGGTATCTTTTCCAAAAGGCAAGTTGCCCAGATGTGGTTATCCTACCACCACCTCACTTTGGAGTGGTGTGTTTGCTTCCATCCAACCAGGAGGACGACGCTCGAGACCACATTTCTGCCGTTGCGCCACAAGATCCATGACCTTGCTCATCTTTCTACTAGGCTTGTGAGCTGCAGTTACCCTTGCTGATTGTTGCACGGCATCCCCATTCCATGCAGGCTAACGTCTGATGCATCTCTAGGTTCCTCGGCGGCTTTTTTTGTGTCGAGGGAATGGCACTTAGTCCCTAAAGTGATGACCATGGCCCCTACTGCAACAGCTCGACTTATGGGAAGGAAGCCCGTCACATGTCCCACCCCAGGTTATTTTGGCTGTGAACGCATGCCATCCGTATTTAGCCTTTCATCGGACCGTGGATCTTCCTCCCCCTTGCATCAACATACATCCACTCAACTAGGCTTCCTACCCGGAGATGGGCCTGAGAATGGAGGAATGAACGTTGACTGATCCCCAGCGTATCTTTATTACCTCATCGAATGGAAAGTGACACTAAACCATCGGTTGGTGAAGAGGGATACAGAACAAGACCTGGTGCGGAAACCTTGCTCATACTGGATTAAAATCATGGAAGATGCCGAAAAAGCTGTTCGCCGGAAAGTCAAGCAAAACCAACGGTTTAGGCTAGATGGTGGCGAAATCATCGTATCTGTACAGTGGGAGTCAAAAAGTATTTGGAACGCTCCTTTTTGGGGCCGTGCACCCGTCGATGACCGCCTACTATATTGCGTAATTTTGATGGTTCTGCCGTGCATACCACGACACAACTAGTAGGCGGTAATGTGTTTGGATTATTCAGCAACGGGGAGTGTTCCAAATACTTTTTGAATCCCACTGTAAATGATCGCAGTCAAACTGATTTGATCAAATCCTTTGAGAGTACTAACATCGATTGGCCAGCTATAGAGAAACAGTTGCTTATGTGGGGCGAACTTTCACGCGTGCCTGGCAAAAGGCTACGACTTCGTATCTCTATTAACTATATGATGGACAGCGACCAATCTGCTTTGGTAGATAAAAGAGGTCCGGCAACAGTGACGAGAAGAATGCTTTCTGAGCGGGACGCTTAAATTGATGCTGAAATCATCTCGGTGCAACGCCCAGCTTGGAAGGGGGTGTACAAAAATATGTGTTGTCCTGGCCTACCTTGTCGCCACGAAGGCCAGTATTGCTAGCAGGATCCTGTTGGAAAAAGGCATTATAAATTGAAAACTCATCATTTGAGGAGCCTTGTGAAGTTTGTTGAAAACGGTGGCACACTTGAGACCCACGATGATGTCCCTAAGGATATACGCCAACAGCTGTATGCAGAGGAACAACGCCTTGAAAAGGAGAAGAAGGGCCGACTGAACGCACAGAATAGACTTATGTGTCCACCAATCAACATCAATTTCAATTCCGCACAGCTAACTCACCCCTTTGTGGTTGAGGGTAGTACGCCTTCAGACATCTCTGCTGGGCCTATTGACATCCCTGGGCTGCTGGATACAGCCATTGATGAATACACGGCCTGGCAAAAATCCCGCGTGAGCCGCTGTTCATTTAAAGAGCAAATGGACAACACTCGTCAATTGGCACTGGAAAACTGCTTGGATCTCAGACAGATCCATAGGGACCAGGACTCAGACTTTTTTGTCAAACATGGTGTCAAAGTTGGTGCTGCTCGGCGGTTCGTCAGTGAGATTGTGTGCTGGCTTGAGGAATGCAGGACAAACAAACATGCCGAGGACTGAACATCAATCAATTTTTATCCATGCCATAAAATTAGCCCATTTTTATTTCCGAGTCAGTGAATACGTACAGTACAAAGATGATGACGAGGATGACTTCATACGCTGACCCCTCGGCGTCGGCGATATGCAGAAGCTCCGCTATTTACTTTTCTGTCGAATTTGAAGCCTCATCGAGGCCTGTGTTGGCCTAGTTGCCTGGCGTTCTGTTCTGCGGCCCCCGTGGCGCTTGGCAGTAGGTGTACCTGTACTCGACATCGTTCAGACGGTAATCAAATCTTCTAACCTACTATTGAGATAGACTGTTCGCATGCAAGGCCACTCCTACTGTTGCCTTTTCTCATCTGTTGCTTGGTGTTGGGGATTTGGGTGGCATTACACGTTGTACATCCCCTTGGTACCGCCCAATTCACTTCTTGGTAGAAGGCTTGAGCAGCACGGATTCCGAGGACGGTAAGTATCCCCAAATTGCTTGCACCCGACTATGGTCTAGCCGGACGTTACGAGCCATTGCTTAGAAGGCTCTCGTAGGGCAAAGCTAAGCAGTTGGCTTAGGCAGCGCCTTCTCGTTAGGTACCCAGGCTGACAGGAAATAAGCGGATGTAAAAAAATAAGAGCGCGATCACAGCTTGGGGACCACATTCGTTTTCCTTGCTCTGTGGCTCATATAGTACTTCGCCAAAGTATGCATCCCTTGCGGCTGCAAGGCGAAAAAGAAGTGTCGGTAACTTTACGGCCTTGAAGGAGCGCAGGCCTCGCGGACTTTTGGTTCACCATTATCAGTGAACAGCACCCAGAGCGAGCAGAAGGTATCCTGTTGACATAATAGATGAAACTCACTTTATACAGTATGCAGATTTGGGGTCAATACGAGAAGTTTCTGATCGGGTTCGTCGCTCACCTCATATTTATGCAAGGGGGGAAATATCGGATGATAACTTTCGGTAAGGGACAATGCAGAATGTGAAGTAAAAAATGGGTATGGGAGATTTTGCTCTTAAATAGTGGAGCACCCTGCGAGTATCTTGGCCTCCCCAGACTCAAAATGACGATCAAACCGAAAGCCAACAACAAAGCCAACATGGTCCTTGCTGATCCGGCCTTGCTTGAAAAGATTGATAAATTGTTCGCATGTAATGTCGGAGAGTACATCAATCTACCTCAGCTGGTCGTCGTTGGGGATCAGTCCAGCGGAAAGAGCTCTGTCTTGGAGGGCTTGACGAACCTAAAGTTTCCTCGAAACAGTGGTCTATGCACCCGGTTTGCGACGCAGATCATATTTCGCAGAGATCCTAGCTTGAACGCAAGGGAAGTGTCAGGGTCAATCATCTCAGCAACTCGGGATGATGAACGGGACACTCCTGGTTGGAGTGTATCCAATGCCCAGACGCTCAATGAAAAGGAATTTGAGCATATGATGAACGATGTAGGTGTATCCTTCTGACCGATACGTTGGGGCCATATATTTAAATCTTTCCCAGGTTCACCAGGCTATGGGCTTATCCATGTCTCCCGGTGACAATCTGCCAACGTTCTCGTCAGATGTGCTTCGATTGGAAATCCATGGCCCTGACGAAGACCATCTTAGCGTGATTGATGTCCCCGGAATTTTCAAAACTACAACACCTGGTTTGACTTCCAAGGAAGACATCACGCTTGTGAGGGAAATGGTTCTTGGCTACATGAGAAACCCTCGGTCGGTAATGCTCGCTGTGGTTCCAGCCAATGTGGATATTGCAACGCAAGAGATCATAGAGATTGCCAGAGAATTGGATCCCGATGGTTTGAGGACACTACGGATCCTTACCAAGCCAGATCTTGTAGATAAAGGAGCAGAAGACAAGATCATTGAACTTGTGGAAGGAAGGCAAGAATCTCAGGAATTGGGCTGGGTAGTGGTGCGAAACCTCGGCCAGAAGGACCTCCAGGACCCGACAAAAGACCGTGATACCGAAGAAGAGGTATTCAGACATTCTCCGCCTTGGAACCGCCTCTCCAAAGATAACTACGGGATAGAGGCACTAAGAACACGATTACAAACAATCCTAGCTTCTACCGTGCGGCGAAGTTTTCCATCGGTGAGTACCTCGGAATACAGGCGAACGAAATTCGAACTAAGAACATAGGTGCGGGCTGAAGTCTCCAAGCGCCTCAAAGAGAGCAAGAAAGCCCTGCTGGGCCTGGGGGACGAGCGTGAATCCACCGAACAACAGAGTAAATATTTACTTGATGTAGTGTCAAAGTTTCAGCGCATCACCGAGAATGCGCTGCACACGAACTACGGCTCACACGATGCTTTTGACGACGATCCCGATCTAAGATTAGCGACTTTGGTCGCGAATCGCAATGCACTCTTTTCAGACGAATTTTCCACTCGGGGTCATGTTTATGCTTTCATGTCACATCCTCACGATGACGATTCGGACATTCAGCACAATCACTCAGTCACTTCCCCGACAAGCTCTGCCTGTGCCGACACCGGTCACCTGGATGGTAATAAAAATGACGAAGGTGATGATGGTGTCGACGATGAAGGTCGGAGATCCATTCCCAGCAGGAAGCTTAACGAGTGCGATGATATAGAAGACATCTTACATGACTGTATACAAGTCCAGGATGTCCAGACCCAAGGTATTCTCCTGTGGATTGAGAACCATTATAGCGAATCCCGTGGGTTTGAGATTGGAACGTTCAGTTCGTCGATACTTTCGAGCGTGCTTAAGAAGCAATCGGCGAAATGGTCAGCTTTAGCACAGGGCTACATCTGTGATATCATATCCATGGTTCATAGATTCATCAGCAAGGCCCTGGCCATGTCCTGCGGAGATCAGGGGCTAGGACAGAATATTCTGTCTTCCCTCTTGGAGGATCTTATGGATATATATCGACTAGCTCTGTCAAGGACTGACTGTCTGCTTCAAGTTGAGAGGGAGGGCACGCCAATGACTCAGAATCATTACCTGAATAGCAATCTTCAAAAATGGTCAGAGTCAAGACCCAAACAACATTGGAGTCGCTAACGTTTGGTTTAGCCGTCAGGAGCGCATCTCGTTTGAAATGAAGAAGTCCTCATTTTCCTTACGCTACAAGGATGGCTCCGAGGGTCAATGCGTTCGCGTTGCGGATCTTATTCACATTCACCATATGAGTAACTTGCAACAGACCGTCCAAGACATCCACGATATACTCAAATCATATTACAAAGTCGCTCGAAAAAGGTTCGTTGATAACGTGTGCATGCAGGCAGCAGATTTTCATTTGGTCACTGGACCAGAAGCACCCATGAAGTTGTTTTCCCCTTCTTGGGTCTCCAGCCTCTCACCGGAGAGATTGGAAAGTATTGTTGGAGAGGAAGCTTCTGTTCGGAGGAAACGCAAGCAGCTGAAAAAGCAGGTCATGGATCTTGAAGCGGGCAGAAGAATCCTGCTTTAGGTTATGCGCAGGACTTGACGGACTGTAGTCGTGAGTTCATGGCCGAACAAATCCGTTTTGCGGAGTTGCCGCATAGAGACTTTATGTTGAATCTTATTAAATCGATTTTCAAAACCACACGTATATTTACTCCGCATTTTGGTCTCTCCCTACCCTGAGCGATTTTATTTTTGACGAATGAGTTGTCCCGCTCTGGGTGCCCATCAAATACGTACCACGGTTAGGAGAAAAGCGAGGAGAATATAGGAGAGATGGAAGGCTGAAATTTATGCGGCTTGATGACCAAAAGCTCGAGGAGAAGAGCTGCAAGGGCAGTACGGCCCTTCCACCACGAAGGATTCGAATGGTTATTTCGGGTTGATGGGATTTCCGTAAGCCCAACAGACATTCTACGTTCCGGTCCACACTGTATTTACCTGATACCCAAGGGGCCGCTCTTTTTTGCTTCCCAGTAGGCATCCAAAAAATGGAGAAGTACGATTTAACTCAAATGTGTTAACTATCTATGTGCGAATTTAGAGACGGGTAATACTAACTTCGCTCGAGCACTGGCCCCACAATCAGTTTGGCACATATGGCTTGACTCTCTCTACCAACGCAGGCATCAATCGTGCGTTTCTCTACAGCACTTACAGAATTGTCCGACAGCTACAATTCAGCAACGTCAGTCGTTAACCTCCGCACGGCAGCGGCTGCTGTACGGATTATGTAAAGCATCTTAGTAACGTAATCGGTAAGCGAACCGCCATTGTAAGCGAGCCGCCACCTCCACCCGATTTCCACGACTAGGTGAGATTCAAGCACCTTTTTACCAACCAACCAATTGCATTTCTATATAAAACTAATTACTAGGTGGATTAGGACATCTAACCCTAGTATGCCCCCGAATATGACAATTAGAACACTGCGGTGGCGCGCGTACGTGAGGTCCAACTGCAGGAAGCCCAGTATCCTGAGGCCCTATATCTTGAGCTTTAAACACCTGATTCTCCTGTTAAAATCGCTCCTCGCCCTCTTGAATAGAAAGACCCTCTGGAGCAGTAAGCTGCTTAGTAGACTTCTTCTTCTTTTAAAGCTGCTTCTTATGTGTAGCTTGTAAATCACAGAGTTCTTTACGTACAAGAGCTGCCTTATTTAAGGCTAACTCACTGTATTTAATAATCTTGTCCAATCGTACCTCTAATAAAGAGGTAGAACTCTGTGAGTCTTCTCATATGCGCCTCTGAAGCCTTCTTTTTACTAGAGATGCCTGCTTTTCTAACTGCCTAGTGGTGTAGGGTGTCTTTGGTACTGAGTTGGTTGACCGGCTGCCTGGTGGTGTTGGAGTGCTTAGTTGAATATTCAACTGACTGAGCACTTGCTCAGGATTATATGGAACTAGCCCAGTAGCAGAGAAACCACTGCAGATATTACTAGTAGTATAGATCTCTGTATGTGCCTGAGGGAAAGCTTTAAGGAAGTCAAGCTTGTTGATATGATTAAACCCGAGGCGCATCTTGGTTTCCACTAAGCGTCCATATGCACGCTTTAATGGTGAAAAACAGCCAATATCCAGAGGCTACAGTAGATGCGAAGAATAAGCAGGCATACAGACAGGAATAATATTATTCTCACTACATGTCTTGTCGAACTGAGGTGTTAGATGACTGCCATAGCCATTAAGAACTAGGAGACGATATTTCCTAGTTATACAACCAGTAGTCGCGGGAATAAAGAGATTCTTAAGCCAGTAAAGGCTTATTTCATCACTAGTCTAGCTATTTAGACTAACTTCAATCCTCTAGTCGTGTGGTAGATTGCTCTAATATTATCTCTCTATATAGACCTTCCCTTTGAAGATAATATATGGAGGAAGCGCCTAATCAGAGGCACTAATATACTTAATAGAAGTTACCTATTCCCGATTTCCTGGCTGTACAAGAGGTGTTCTACCATAGTAGTCTGCTCTAGTAATTACTCGAGTAGTAGCTACTGGGCCCATAGCAAAGCCAGTCTTGTCAAAGTTATAGATATCTTCAGGTACAATCCCATGCTGCATTATAGTAATTTGTACGCGGTCAAACCACTCTTGAATAACCCTAGGGTCTTCACACTGAGCACGCCGATAGTCATATCATCTAGAGAAGCATGACTTCAATTCATCATGCCTTTGGACGAAGTTGTAGACCCATTTCTGTCCAACTGATTGAAGAGGTGCAGTATCACGGGCAGCAAGAAGAATATTGGCCATTTCTTATACATGGGACGGTCGGGGAGGCGCTCCATGTTAAATAAGCGATAGTATCCATCGTATAAGCGAAGTCTCCTCATTTTGAGTCATTTTATGGGAATTAGCGCGTGTTTCTGCTCGAAAAGTATGGCCGTTTAGTCGTCTTCGAAGTGTTGTACGCGGTATGTTATACACTCCCGCTGCTTCAGCAGTATTACTGATTTCCTGCTTTTTTAAAGCAGAGATAGTAAGTAGGATCCTACCCTCTTGCTCTGCTGAATCTCTAGCATTTTGACGCGCTTTTGGAGGCATGGTTGGTGGTTAAATTAATTGAGGTTTTCGACCGCGGCCAAAACCGTGTGACGTGGCCACTCGCTTGCAGTGGCCACTCGCTTACCGATTACGTTAATATGGGCCGCCATCCCACTTCGACGTCCCTCGACCCAACGAGTTTTTGAACCAACATGATGAGTCGTCTGATGAATGGTTCAACGTGCCAAATACAGTATTATACCTTGAATTATCAATTTTTTACTCTCATCACTCAGCAGCTATATGTGCTTGAATAGTGGCCATACCCAAGAGATGAAATTCCCGTTCCCTTGCTCAGCTGATGGATGCAACGTCACCTCCGCGGTGGGAGAGTACGACTCGATGATGCTCAGGATCGGTTATTCTAAGTGCTCCAAGCACCTCGACGGCAACGATACCGAACTCAGCTCATGGATTCGTCACAGTACTCAGCATATAGACGAGAACATGATCACAGTAATCTTTTACAACATCGGTTTGAGCAAGGACGGTCAGGTCGAGCATTTGTCGGCATTTTCCAGCCACGGTGATAACTTTTCTTCGATCATAAAAACAACCTGTCGAGCGAACACAAGTTCAATTTTGGGGAACCTCTCTTCTGAGGTCTGCAACGCATTGGCATTGGAGCCCAGTGACGCGATGGAGAGGTTCATCAATTGGCTAATCATGATACACTCTACGAACACGGGAAACACGGACCCAGAAAATATTGTGCTTACAGCGCATTTTGGCTCCTGGCGTGACCATATATACTTGCTAAGGACAATGATTGGCTGTGGTATCAGACCATACGACTTTAGGCTTGCGGACTCCCTTGCGCTCTTTAGGGCAATCAATGGACCGGCTGAACACTCGGACCTTGCCTTGCTTGTTGCGAAATACGCTGGATGGCTCCCCTACAAACCCGATGATGCGGATAGTGGTGCACGGGCTCTCAGGACCGTAGTTATGGTGCAGTTTCCGCGGACAAACGCGGCTTGCTACGCTTTCAGTATCAGCTGCGAACGCTTCAAGGAGAGGACCGGCTTGTACATGCTTGAAGTTGGCCATCTCAGGTACATTCGTCATCATCAAATGTGTGATACGGCCATAATTTGTGAAGAGAGCGGCAAAATAATCGGTTACGAAGGTCACCTACCCGAAAGATTAAGTTGGATCTGATAATTATGTTGAACATAGAGAGCTTGAATACTGCGTGTGATAAGTATATGCAGTATGACTGCCTTGAAATCCCAGCTTTCCACTAAGTAGAGACGTTTATCCAATTAAGACCTTGGTAGTGACGAAGCGTTGAGACGCATGTTAGTTCAGAGGACGTTGGAGTCCGATTTATATTAGGAAAGGTATAAACCCTTTCGAGATCGCCCGAACAGCTCATTTACGAATAACGGAAATGTATTCAGAGCGGACTGGCCTGTGGGGGGCCCTCTTACTTTGCAGCATGTTCAAATCTGCTTTGAGAACCTCATTCCATCGCTGGGCTACAACTAGACCTCCTTCAGTCACCTTGCCCACTGTCTTCCAGTTACGAAAAAGATTCCCGGCAATAGTATGGCCTATTAATGCTCTTACGCTGACGCTTGATAATCATCGACTGTTCGGTGAATTTCAACTTTTTTTTGAGCCGACGGGACAGCCGCTTGAGTATAAGATCGATTCGCTCGAGAGCAGTTTCCTGCGTGATCCGATTGTTCGTATAATTCGTAAGCTGACCCTGAGTCCTAATGATACAGTCAGTCCTCCAGATCCTAGGCTACTACGCGTCCACTCTGCCATTGCACATATCATGAAACTCAGTGGTGCAGGTGATTATATTGAAAAAATCCTTCGAGATATTGAAGAGGTGGACGTGAAGGCAGATGGCTCAACCAACTTGGGGTATCTCACAAGTCTACGACTCAACGGCTGGTTAAGCACTATGGCTGTATTTTAACTACATGCGCTTTGCCCATCACTACATATTTACGTATAAATGACTGAGATACCCATTAATCTATTCCATTTCAAGGAAATAATACAGTCTAAGTTCGATTGAGACTTGTGCCCAGTGCACGCTATAGCTCTTCTATCGTTAGACCTGCGTGTCTAAAATGACCTCTAGCACTCTTTTCTTTTGCGCCAACCTGACTGACGCACCATTCGAGGAAGTGTTTGAACCCTTGGTCACGGTCGTCCTCGTACGTTTGCCAGTGTCGTCGAACAAATGCTTTTAATTCAGCAAAAAACTCTTCAATAGGATTTAGATCCGGGGAATACGGCGGCAAAAAGACTAACTTTACTCCCTTTTCAGAGCACATTTTCTGTATCCGTTCAGAGCGGTGGAACGACGCGTTGTCCATGACAATGATGGACTTGGCCGCTGGGTATGGTTGGCAATGCTGGAGAAGCTCCTCAATGAAATCCTCGAATAATGAGCCGTCAGTTGAGCCCCTGAACACTCGTGAAAAAAGAACTCCATCTTGTGTGTATGCCGGTAGTATCTGATATCGCTGATCGCGATGAGATTTAGACACTTGGATTGAAGTGATACCAAGCGGAGACCAGTCTGTTCTCCTAAAGCCAATCCGCTTATCACAGCCGGATTCATCCACAAAAATAAGTTGATACGAACTAAAGTCCGCAATGTCATGAAAATATTCGTCACGTAGATCGGCATTCTGTTCTTTAGCCTTCTGCCGGACTGTCTTCTTCGATCACCCTTGACGATGAAGCGCTTTGCTGATCGTAGACTTGGGTATCTCGAGCCCAAAATCGTCTAGGAAAAAAAGCTGCATCTCATGAAGGTATAGACCAGGCTTTTCCAGTAACTGCTCACATAGAGCTTCCATTATAGTCTTTGTAATCCGTCGAGGCCGTCCGTTTTTGATTTTTGGTGCTTTGACACTTCCGAACATGCGAAGATTAGTGCGAATGGTGACAATTGTGGGTTTGCTGCAACCGGCATTTGCAGCCATCTGGGATAAGGAGAGTTTGCCATCGATTATCATATCATGGATTAGATCAAGAGTTGAGTGAGCTAGGTTGGGTGCCATTGTGATGATCAATTCTAGGATCTTCAATTTCCCCCACCTCAGTGCGGAGGAGTGCAGTGGAGGAGCGCAGTGGATGAGGATCGCAGGCGGGGCACTTGGGGTTATGGAGATGGTGTAAAGGCAAAACCTGTAAATTATAACATAACAGCTCATCGTCTTACAGTACATTACCGTGCTGTAAGTCTGGGGCTTCGGGGACTGCTTAAAGGGGAATAGTGTTCTTGGCATTTGGGGTTGGGAAACCATGAAAGAGTATATAGGTGGTAAATCCGTTTCTTGGAAAGTCTGTACAAGAACCATGGAATAAGAGCAAGAACGATGACTCAAACACTTGAGCAAATGCAGATTGCGGATATTTTCTGCGACGCCCCGTTCCAGCGATGACGCAAACTCCTCGATTATCGCAGCTAACCTCCGCTCTGTGCGCCACTACGACAAAGAAATTGCTTGCTCAGTGGCAAGGACATATGCAATGGATGAAGCGGGATCGGGCAAGAGGGTAGATACGTCCTTAACCATATTGCGCCGATCACCACTTCGAAACTGCCTTATATTTATGGTGCTGTACTACGTAGTCGGAGGTGTCAACCCAACATGACCCACGAGCGCTCCTACGATTTCATCGTCATTGGCGGTAAGCGATTACTTTCTATCATCACTATCAATCAACAGCTAATCAAACTCACAGGCGGGCCGGCGGGATGTACACTTGCTGCGTCTCTAGCACGCTCCGCCAAGCAGCCAAGCGTATTGCTTCTCGAAGCTGGCGGGCGAAACGACGACAAATCCCAGCGGGTGGATGGAAAGCGCTGGACGACATTCATGGAAAGCCAGATGAACTGGGGATCCCAAACCACCCCGCAGGAACACTGTAACGGCCGGCAACTCGATTACTCGCGGGGGAAGTTAGGGGGTGGGTCTGCCATCAACTTTGGAGTCTACGCTGTCGGGGCACGCGACGACTATGACCAATGGGCCGCCGCGGTCGACGATAGGATTTTTGCGTGGGACAACATGCAGACGCGGATCAAAGGATTAGAATCGTTCTCGGGGGGGGATGATCTCCTAGAACATCAGAAATATGGCTGGCCTGACTGGACCAGCCACGGGAGGCAAGGTGATCTGCATGTTGGCTATGCCCGGGAATGGGACTCCGATTTGACAATGGTTTTGGATGCGTTTGAACAGGCCGGGGCGCAGAGAAATCTTGATCATAACTCTGGTAATCCCCTTGGATTCGGGCTTTGTATCAATTCGGCAGCGAAGGGCGTGCGATCCACTGCTGCTGATCTATTGGCAAATATGCCGGATAACCTTGTCATTCTGTCGAATAGTCCTGTGAAACGCATTATATTGGACGGGAAAAGGGCTGTTGGAGCCAAGGCGAACGGCCGAGAATGTAAGTTGAATTCAAGGAGGTTCTTCTGGTATTCAGAATGGCTCATGACTGTGTACAGATTTTGCCTTAAAAGAGGTCATCCTCTCCGCAGGGGCGCTCGAATCCCCTAAAATTTTGATGCATTCTGGCATCGGCCCAGCTGACGAACTGAGCAAGTTCAACATCCCCGTCGTCCAGAACCTACCAGCGGTAGGCCAAGGGCTTCGTGACCACATTTTCGTGCCTCTGATTGTGAGACGTGACCCGATAACCAACGACCGCAATGCTTTTTACCAAAGCCCAGCCGCCATGGACGCCGCAATGGAACAATGGGTAACAGATGGCACCGGTCCATGGGCCCGTCATGGATGCCAACTCGGTATCGGCTGGTTTAAATCCGACCGCATCACCTCATCGACAGAATTTCAGGCGTTACCGGAGTCTGTCCAAGAGTTCATGAACCGCGAGACCATTCCTCATTACGAGATCATCAGCCATTTTCCCGTGCATTTTGTCCTCCCGCATCTTTTCCAAGATTACAGCTACATCTGTCTACCTGTGTTCCTTATGAACGAGCAGTCGTTGGGAGAAGTGCGATTGCAATCGGATAACCCGGATGACCCACTATTATTCAATCCTCGATTCCTGGAACACCCGTTTGACCGCCGTGCATGTATAGAGATCTACCGCCATGTATGGGACCTGACGAAGCAACCTTCCTTTGCGAAGGACACGACCTCGACAATTATGGCACCAGTATCTTCGTCCGACGAGGACATCCTGGAATTCTGGAGAAACAACCTTTCGTCTACCTGGCACATGATGGGGACTGTAAAGATGGGAAGAGAGGCTGCTAGTGATGCCGCTGTCGATAGTCGCTTCCGCGTGTTTGGGGTGCAAGGCCTACGGGTGGCAGATTTAAGTGTGGTGCCAGTACTGACTAACAATCACACACAAGCCACCGCTTATATGACTGGAGCGACTTGTGCGGATGTATTGATCTGCGAGTATGGGTTAAATAGTGAGTATACTAGGTCGGACTATGCACATTGAAATTGGCCATGGTATGCAACTAGTCCACATGAATATCACATGTGGCATCAATGCACAATAAAAGATCAACATACTTGGTTGATTGTATCGTGAAAGGCCCTGATTCATTCAAAACTCTCCTTTCAGTGTGGGTTGGTACAGAGGTGCATGGAGGCTACAGGCACGGAAATGCATGGAAATGCTTGGAAATGCGTCGAAGCGCTCGGTATCGGGGTACACTTGGTGGTGGTGGTGGTGAATTCATACGCTGACCCCTCGCCGTGGCGATATGCAGGATCCAACTATCTAGTCCTTATATATATCTCTGAATACATGAACCATTACTTCCCAACGAATTTAGAGCCTCGTCACGGCCTGTGGTGGCCTACCTGCCTGGTGTTATGTTCTGCGGCCCGACGGCACGCGGCTTTGAAACCTCTGCGATGCCTCTGTGAAGTCCAGTATTGCGCCTAAAATGCTACCGTCTTGTATATCATCCTGCTTATCTTGCTTACCTTGGCCTCTTCCTCCTAACATATCTGATATATCATTGAATGCATTCCTAATTTTCCTCTGTAGTGTCTGGCGTAGGCTATTCAACTTCGGGCAGTCTATTAGGATATGAATGACTGTTTCCGCTGCTCTATATTTACATTTATCGTCATCCCGGAAGCGGTGAAGTTTGGCGTGTGCTGCTAGCCATGAGTGGCCCGTCCGGAGTTGGGTGAGTAGGTAGGCTTGATTCCGTTGCAGCGAGCCATAGAGCCTGCGAGTGTGGATTGAGGGTAGGTCCTTATCTATCCGGCGGAGATGGCCACCTTTTGGTGTGGTCTTCCATTCGTTTTCTCGGGGTACACTTGGTTGCGAAAGCAGTGTCACCCCTAAGACAGTTTCTTTATCACCCGAACCCTATGCCAAGGATGCCCTAGTACGTACTGGGCAGCATAGATACTACTGTGTATCTTACGGAACGGTAATCTATATGACGTCATACGAGATCGTTGTATTGTTCTATACGCGTGACTTGCATAGCTGGAAGCTTTCATGCAAACTAGTGCAAACCGTGAAACCACTGAGTGCAAGCTTCCCCATCAAGGCAAGGTATCAACATCTTTCCTGTTCCTATACACCCCTGGCGTCGATGTACATGTTCCGGGCTGTATGAATCACAGAACTCACCAGGTGGCTTATTCCAACACTAATGACGTTGCTTGTCATACTATTCGGCTTGTCAGAAACCAGTTTCCCCTCGAAGTTGAACAAACCCCGCTGTCCGAGAGCTAACACCAGATGCCATCATTTTTAGGTTCCTGGGTGGCCTTTTGCCTGGACGATATGGGCACTACACCGTTGAATAGCGATATTGCCATCCAGATAACGAGATGTGAACGAAGTCCCTCGTATGCCCCCACCCCTGGTTTCTTCGACCACGAGCAAACCCCATCCGTACATTGCCCCTCTCCGGTTACCTCGCCTGGCCCATCCTCTCCCTCCCACCGAATCTTGCCAAACCGTCTTGGCTTTCTTGAGGAGTCCGACCTAAACCGGCGAGCTATGAACCTAGGGGGTACTCCCGAATCCATAAAGTATCTAATCAAGTGGAAAGTAACCCTCAATAATCAGTTTCTGGCAAAGGATACCGAACAAGATCTGGCATTCAAGCCTAGTACTTACTGGTAACGGATCAAAGACAAGGCCGAGCGTATTATGCAGTGGAAGAAATCTCGTAATCAACGAGTCCGGTCAGATGATAAGATCGTGTCTGTTGCTGTAAATGAGCGATCACAAAGCGATCTTACTAAACATTTTAAAGGAACTGATGTTGATTGGACTTCGATCGAGGCACAGCTTCTACGGTGGGGAGAGTTATGTCGTCATGGCAAAAAGCTCAGGCATTCAGTCTTTATCAACTACACGGAGGACAGTATCTCTTCCTTCCCAAGAAACGAGAAGAGAGGCAACACAAATGCTGCGCACAGCTGAGGAAGCACATCAGGACTGGGGTGCAAGTGGCTACAATTACTCGCAGCTACATTGCGATTGTCTTTCAAACTTGAACCTAGACGTAGAACGTATCCGCCAACGGGAACTGGCGAATAAGGCACGTTTACTGATGCGTTCCTGACTGCTTTCGTTTGTACTTGAACCAGCTTGGATATGGAAGGGCCTGATGGCCACTGAGGTGCAATTGATCGTCGTTTAATACCCAGCCTATAATGAGCATAGGCTCAGAAGTGGGCTATTGCCGCCTGATAGAGCAGTGGAAGCGAAGAAGCAGTGCGCAGCAGTAGCGCAACACCGGTGACTGGACGCTTTCGTGACATCAACTTCGACTTACTCTGGGAACAGAAGCGACATTGACTACAGAATATCTCCCTTCCTTGCACATAAAAAAGGGATGAGTGAGACAGGACGCGTCAGGAGACAAGGGGGCGTTTGCAGCAAGGGGGCAAGGAGAGAATGTGAGTGCAAGGGGAACAGGCTTGTGGAATTACCGACCTACGCCCCTGGCTAGGACGCATGCAGGAAACAGTCCCGGAATTGAGCCGATTTAGTAAGTGCTTACTATTACCGGCTTGAGCATAAATAGGTTTGACCCCTTCATTTTTCCGCAAGGTATTGTCCCTCATCATTCGCAAGCCGGATTCAACTTGTTGGGTGAACGGTCGACCGGATTGAGCTGTTCAGATGTCCTGGATGACGTTCAGCTGACTCCTTATCGAACAGGACGGCTATCCACCGCGGCGGGTATAAAAGACGGGTCCCTTGTTATATTCCTTTCAGTCCTTTTCCCCCCAGGACCCATCTCTCGATCAACATGGGTAAGATCTCGATAGATACACCTCCTGAAAAGGACTGGATCACGTTGGACAGTGGTCAGGTTCGAGAAGGACTAGGCCTCATGTCATCCAGGATATCTGAACGGCTCAATCTGATTGACCGAATCCGCGCGAATGGTGTTGGAGACCATGTCGCTTTGCCACAACTGGTTGTGTGTGGTGATCAATCCGCAGGAAAAAGCTCAGTATTGGAGGGAATCAGTGGAATTCCGTTCCCGCGACAAGATGGAGTTTGTACGCGCTTCGCGACGGAGATTATCCTTCGCCATAAGCCGAAGAATCGTCGCAATACCGCGACGATTATTCCTCATCTGAGTCGCACGGAAGATGAAAAGACCAGGTTGAGTGCCTTCCGCCGAGAGGTTAGTAATCTTGTAGATTTGCTAATCATCATCGCCGAGGCTTCAAGCCTGATGGGAGTCGAAGGAGGTGGGGAGTTAGGTGATGGCCCAACTTTTTTGGCGGATGTGCTTTGGTTGGAGGTGGTCGGAGATACCGGCTTATATCTGACCCTGGTAGACCTTCCTGGCCTAATATCCGTTTCCGAGAATGAGCATGATTTGCAACTTGTTGGAGATCTTGTTGACTCGTACCTGGAAAACTTGCGGACTATTATACTTGCTGTTGTCCCCGCCAGCAGCGATGTAGATATATAAAGTATTATCTAGCGCGCTCGCCGTTACGACAAGGAGGGGTTGCGAACAGTGGGAATAATTACTAAACCTGATTTGATTAACGATGGTACTGAAAGACGAGTTGTAAGATTAGTAAAGAACGTAGACCGGATAAGGTTGAAGCTTGGCTTTTTCCTCGTCAAAAACCCACCGCCTGCTGACCTGGAGAAGGGTATAACAATGCTTAAGCGACGGAAGGTAGAAAAAGAATTTTTTACCAATGCTCTGTGGATTGGTCTTGGTCTTGACCCTTCACGTATCGGTGGAGATAATCTTTGGGTCTTTTTGTAGGACCTTCTAGATTGATATATTGAGTACGAACTACTGAAGGTTTGGAAAGATGTCGTATAACTTCTCGATGAGATCCACAATGAACTGGAAGAGCTTGGAATAGAATGAATCACTCCGGCACAGATACGTATGTATCTAACGCGTATTAGTGCAGGTTTTTAGAACCTTGTGAAAGACGGAGTTGAAGGAAACTATGGTACCCGAGATGGATTCTTCGATGAAATCTATGATGATATACAACACCACTGTCTCCGCGCTGCTGTTCACAAGGAGAACGGGAAGTTTGCTAGTTACATGAGGTAACACGGGCAGAAGCGCAAAGTAGTTGCGACTGAAATCGAGGATGGCGACCATGGAGAAGCTGACCAGCTTCTCGTGACCGAGGAGGAGATGTTAACTTGGATCCGGAAGGTGCGTTTACTAGTGGCCGTTCAAATTCACCTCGAACTAACTATCGTAGATATATAATCGTACCCGTGGCCGTGAGCTGCCTGGCAATTATAACTATGCTCTGCTAGCTGAACTGTTCCATGAATAATCATCATGGTGGGGGTATGTTGCTCGTACCCATGTCACTACGATCGCAGACTTGGTCTTCCAATTCATTAAGTCAGTTGCGACTTTCGTGATTAAAGATGGCAGTACTAGGGACAAACTCTTCGGTGACATCGCTTTTAAATTGGAAAGTAATGCCCAGGACGCGTGCCGCGAACTGGATAAGTTATTAGCTGATGAGGCTGGAAGCCCCATAACTTACAACCATTACTATACCGATAATGTCCAAAAGGCTAGGGACGGTTGTTCTAGGCAGAACCTTCATATGTCGTTGAATAGGGCTATTGAAGAGGACTGGAATGGACGCTTCCACGTCAGCAATTTGTTAGATGAGATTAGTCGTCTTGCGGCATCTCTTCAGCACCATGGTGTTGTTGTTAACATGGAGGAGCGAGCTTGCCAAGAAGCAAGAACTGATCTAGATGCCTACTATAAGGTATGTTTGCACTTCAGTAGTTGCTGGCTCGTTGTATTGACAGTGTTAGGTTGCTATGAAGACCTTTGTCGACAATGTGTGTCGCCAAGTTGTCGAGAGACATATTCTTGGCCAGTTATCGACCGTATTTGACCCCATGGCGGTCAGTGAGTTTTCAGATGACACCCTTTTCCGGTTGGCTGCCGAATCCCAAAGTTTGAGGAAGCGCCGTGCTGAAGCAGGCTAACTACGAGAGGCATTGGAGGCTACAGACCCGGCCGAAACCGCCTTCCCCGTCTGA
>RHLO01001826.1:0-10020 GCA_003719415.1 Aspergillus olivimuriae
ACATACTATTACATAGGGCTTGTGGTCATCATTGACGGTCAACTCCGCCAGCTCTCTGCTCATGTGCTCTACGGCCGATATGAAGGCAGGCTTGATGGTGTCGTCTTCCTCAAAGCGTTTCACAGCCTCACTCATGAAGTCAAAGTCCACCCCCTTCTCATCCTCTGGATCCATCAGAAGATAAGCCTTCAAGACCGACGGTTCAGGCGACTCCACACTAGAGCATAACGTTAACATGTCGTTCAGCAAGAGCGTCGAAATCGTACGCACCCAAACATCTCCGGCATCGTGATGGCGAAGATACAGTAGCTGATGCACAGACGCCGGGCCTCGCAAATGACGTTGAATTTCGGGTCATTATCGGCCGTCCGACGGAATTTCTGCTGCATCCGAGAAATTCTCTTGAAGCAGGGCAAGAGGTAATCCAACGGCTTCTGCCGGGGGGCTTTTGACGCCGCCTCCAAAAGCGCCTGATCTAGAACAGACGTCTCCACGCGCAACTCCCGGCCCTGATCTTCGAGTTCACTCCGCAGACCCGGCAAATAGTACAGCGGTTGTCCATGGATGTCCTGCTGTCGGTCCTCCTTCAACGTGAACTTGAAGACGGCACATAGCGTGCGGTCCTCAAACGTCTCAAGCGTCTCTTCGGGTTTGGGAGGGGGCGGAGTGCCAGACACCGGCGTGCCGGGCCGAGATCGTTCTGACGCTGCGGTGGCAGAGACTGCGGGTGTGATCTTGATCCGCTTGCCTTCGGATTGTTGTTGTTGTTGTTCCGGTCGGGGCGACGGAGCATTAGAACTTGTGCGGCTGCCGGGTCTGGACTGCGATCGTGAGAGCTCCGGGGTAGGGGCTGGCTGGGAAGGACTGGCGGATTCTGCGCCCTCGGTTGGTGAAATCGGGGACGATGATAGCGATGGATTTCCCAGTTTCGCCAAACGCTTGTTGCGGATCTGGGATGGTCAGCCCCGGTTCTGCGATGCAGGATGACGGATTCCTCCAGGAGGCTCCCCACTGACCTTGTCCGCCTCTGACATGCCTTCCGACATGGCTGGTGATACTGCGGCGAGGGCTCTGTTGTGTCAGCGGGGCAGAAAATGCGGAGCCAAGTGAGAGCGAAGACAGGTCGTGCAGAAGAGATGAAGAAAGGACACGTGCGACAAGGCCGGGGGCGTCACCAAATCCCAGAACCCTCAGTTACGAGATCTCGGGCAACCGGACTCATACAGAGCACTCAAAAGGAATCGTAGAGCAGGAACGATTGGGGAGTTGGAGTGCTGATAACCGATGCACAGCGAGGCCAGTGGTTAATAAGAGGTCCGCCATTAACTAAGCCGGTGGCCGCCTCACCGCCCTGCAATCACGACTCCTGATTGATTGACTGTACAGGCACAACCAAACAGGGCAAGTCCACCAATGGACGGGCTTCGTTTGGTACCTAGGATGGCCTTGTAGAAGAAAGATATCAACAGTTCTAAGCTCCCACCGAGCGAGCGAGGTGGTCGACGCCATTGCATTCCCCCCACCAAACAGCATCCCCGACATCTAAAAGGACACGACCGGCACAATGGCCAGTAACGACAACAAAGCACACGCACGCAACGGCAACATTAGGTATAGAAAAACATGCATGGAACGGAAAGCAATGCAAAGCAGGTCATCAAGACAGGCTCTCAGTATCGCCCTTTCAAAGACTCCAACCGCTGGCAACTCTTCAGATCCATCGACCGCGCCGCCTTCATCTTCTCGACATCGGGGAAGAACCACCCCTGCGCATCCTGGATCATGCGATCCCGCGTCTGCACTTCGTTTTCACACGCGTACCGCAGTTTCGTGACATACTCGACCTCTACCTTGCGGTCTAGCTGGGAGAACTTCCGCTGGCTGAAGTCGTCCACATCACCCGGGATGAGGAAGTAATCAATCTTCAGTTTGGGTGTCGTCCGCTGCATCGTATGCGGCGGGACAGCCGCGTCAAACCGATAGGAGGGACCCGCGGGGGTGGAAGAACCGGAGAAGAGCGAGGAGAGCAAAGGGAGGACGAAGAGAAGAATCAGAGGAAGTAACTGGCGGAACGTATCCCACGGCGAGGGCACGTCCTCCGACGCCGCGTTGGCTTCACGAGGTCGCCTCCGCGGCCGGGCACCGCCAAACTGGTGAACGCGGAAGCCTGGACCACCGCCCATGTTGAAGACGAACTGCGGACCACCTGCGCAATCCGGTCAGCACATTTACTCCGGCAGGTAGATAGACGAGGAATACATACCAAACTGACTGAAACCGCCGCCCATCCCGCCAAACCCGCCGTTGAAGAACCGATTAAACAGCTCCTCTGGGGAAATCTCCTCTTCGAAGCCAGGCCCACCAGCCGAAGATCGCGGGAATCCGCCGCCAAATCCACCAAACGGCGAGCCACCGGACGGGCCAGCACTGGGAGTGAATCTGCTGTCGGGGTCTCCCCCGAACTTGTCATACTTGGACTTCTTGTCCGGGTCGGACAAAACCTGGAATGCTCGCGCCACCACTACTCATTGCCAGCCACGATCAGCATCCAAGCCTTGCAAACATATCACGTAGGTGACTCGGGGGTAAAAGATTAGCCCACTCACACTTAAACGCTTCATCAGCACCCTCATAACCGTTCTTATCGGGGTGTGTCATCAAACTCAATTTCCGGTAGGCCTTCTTGATCTCGCCATCCGAAGCGGTCTTCTCCAAGGACAGGATCTCGTAGTACGCCGTCGCGGAACATTTCCGGATCCGAAGCACTGTTGCCTTTTGCTCCGGCGTATACTTGCGATCCTGGTTCCCCTGGGCGTGCTCGCGATTTTTCGCGGAGCCCCCATTATCCACCCCCGACGCGGTGGCGGACGGCATGGCGGGTACCTGAGACCCGACGAGCGGTGCTCAAAGCGTTCACAGCGGGAGTTCGATCAACCCTTGCTCGTCTCCGGTGTGTGCCGAATTTCCGACGCGCGCCTCGTCGGTGAGGGTGATTGTTTTCCCTTCCTGTCGGAGAAGAGATCCAGAGGTGGGATAGTCGGACGGCGAGAGGGAGGGAGGGGGGTTCGTAGGAGACGATTGGTCGGCAAACGAGCGATCCGGCGATGACGGGGGGGACCAAAAGCGCGCAGGAAACGATCCAGCCGGAGGTGTCAGCAGGCGTTACCCCAGTGTCGAGGGCAGTTGGGATGGGTTCGATGTGGAGCAAAAATGAATGGGCATTGATGACTGATAAACGTGGTGTCTTGCTGATGTTTGCCGCCGCCGCCGCCGCCAAGGCCCTTTTCTGGCCGTTTAGTCAGGCGGGAGCCGCGGTCTCGTCCGAAGTAGATACGACCTTATCACTGCATCCTGGACCTAGCTTCTTCGCGGAGCTGCTGGTACTGCCATCTTCATTGTCCTCATATCGCTGGTCCACGGAGGAGCTTCTACCCATCAACGAGGTCCCTCTTTGATTGTCCTCCCGCAATGGCTGGTTCCGATTCCTCCGTCGAAGAGACGAAAAAGTCTCTCGTTCAAACCGCTCGCGCCTGGGGAGGTAAGCTTGCACTGCACCACTCGACCCTTTGCATTCGCTTCTAACTCCATTGCGCTATAGAGAACTCGTTCCCGCCGACCCTCCTCGCCTCGCTCATCGCTGCGCAGCACATGCGACCCTTCCAACTCATGCCGATGCTCTTCCCTCCGGTCCTGCTCTTCACCAGCTATGCCAACATCCAGGGCTTCAAAACCGACACCGCAGGCATTAGCGCCGCTTGGTCCGGACTGTATCTTCTGCTGGCTAGTCGCCGTCGACAACCGTTTATGAAGAAATGGGGCGCTCGGGGGATTGTCCGGGGTGCGACTATGGGCTTGTGTCTCGCCAACATGGTCGGCGGAGGATTGGCCTATACCTTGGGAAAGAGGGAAGATGAAGAAGAGTAGGCGATTTGCACAATAGATGGTGTTTTGGTGTGGTTATCATGAAAATTTCTGGACGGGCCGCGGGCATCTCACGGCACGGTGTTTGGGTGGGTTTTTCACGAAAAGCAGGCTGGTCTGGCGGGCAGATACTCTCTCCCATGGACCTTGAATTTATATGTATATTGTATTATTGCCTAGATGCGTCTCCGAATACTATTACTTGTGTATGTGGCGAATCAGCCGCCTGTGCCATGACGCATCCGTAGGTATGCTGCATCGTTAAGTAGCGTACGGCTCCTGGGATAGGATAAAATCCCGGACGCGGAGAGGGACCAGCCACTCGAGGTCTTGGGGGTTGTGTTGAACAGCCTCCCGGGCTTTTGTAGAGCTCACCGACCTCTCCTCCGGTTTCTTTCCTTCTACGAGCTGAATACGATCGGCCCATTCGCGTTTCCCGCCCGCCGCTTCCAGCCCCCCCTGGGCCATATTGCGCAGGAAATGCTCTTGCTCCTCCCGTCCACCCCATTCACTATCTGGGCGCATTGTCACTCGAAGTCGGTGCTGTGAGAGGAATGGGCCCAGCGGCTGGAGGGTATGCTCCGGTGGGTAGTACTTGGGGTTGAAGATGCGGATCAGGGTATCGTAGCCGGTCAGATGGATCTGCTCCAGAGACTTTGGATAGATGCCGGAAAGTTCGATATCGGCCGCCTTGTCCACAAAATACGGTTTCTTCGTGACGCCAATGTCGATATCGGGCAGACGTGGGGAGTTCGCGGGCGGCAGAGAGGTCCGAAGGTAGTCGAGGAGATCGTGGGCAAACAGCTCCATCATCGCGAGACGATCCTCAAACAAGGCGGGTTTGGACGGTTTGTCGGCATTCTGAGTGGCGAGGAGCAAGAGCAGCCGCGAGGGCGTATTGGGGTTGTCGAGGAGGGCGGAACTGGCGATGCGGCGGTGGGCCAGCGTGGGCGGATTGAATGACGAGTCCAACACATACAGAACCTCTGGCAGGGACGATGAGTGCCGAGTCCGATCGGACGGGACGGAAGCGAGGACTTCGAAATTCCTGGACGAGGTGATGAAACGTCGTAGGGCGGAACTATATTGTGTCCGAAGGGTATGGAACGATGACGACGTCATGCTTCCGATGCCCGGATGCCGAGCGGGAGACCGTGCTGGGTAATTGAGCGTCGGGGGCGATTGGGCTGTGATCGCGCGGACGAGGTCGATGATTCCTTTGATCGTGGAGCAGGCCGAATACCGAATGGAGTGCTGTTAGCAACGACCGGGCATTGCAGTCGTGGTGAAGTGGGGGTGGCAGAAAGTTCCCAGGATTCCCCGCGGGCGGGAAGTCACCCAAGGTCCCAACGGTACGGAAACCCTACTCCGGAGTACTCAGTGGTACTTAGGTAGGAAGGTTTCTCGGTCAGGTCAGGGTCCATCCATATGATTCCCTGGGTATGACTACAGATGAATCCAACGTTCTGAAGATTCTGACAGCTCCCCAGTCCCGAGGAGATTTCCTTCCATCCCTCAACTCTGGTTGGCACCATCCGGACCCTCCGATCGCCATGAGATTGGGACCGCGTTTAGACGGTGGTCAGTGAGTTTCCACCGTGCCAGCTAGATTACTTCGCGGCCGATCCCAATCAGCTCGTCGGAGGAGACCGTTCTGGATCGCTTGAACCGCAACTCGATCCTGGCGACATCACGATGAAACTGCATCGCACCATCCAGTGCCGTGTGTTTGGCATGGGTGCATCGGCATGCGTGAGGGAGCCGTGGGGAGGTAGGCGAGGGATCGATTCTCTGATATTCTGGTATCCGTGCTTACCGTGCTCTACCTACCCGAGGAGGTACATGGGGAGGTAGACTGTTGACTTTGGTATCCTTGTATTGTCCAGTCGAAAGAATGGATCCGCTGACCCTGACTCGAAGAAATCAGAAGAACCGAGCAGACGAAGGACCCAGGGGAAGACCCAAAGCCGATAACTCGGTACTGCGAAGCGAGGTCCCCAGACGGGATCCGAGCCCCTCTGACTGAAACACCGGCCGTGTTGATTTCCGAGTCAAATGAGGACACCGCCTCTGCCTGTCGGGGGAGTCCATTGATCCTGGTCGGTTAGGGACGATCGTACAGGACCATGGCATGGTCGTCCTCTTGCCCAAGCAGCTTGCGTACCGAGATGGTGTGCTGGGAGCCCATGTGGTGGATGGGATCCGAGATGACGGCGTTGGCATGGCTGCCTGGGCGTGGATTTCCATACATAACACGCGAGCGTGAAATGAGATGTATGACCAAATCAGAATCATACCAAGACAATAGTATTCATGTCTAGACTCTTGCGGGATCCACTTGAGGTTCCTTTGTTTATTTCGTTCGTTTCTGGGTTTTTTTTCTCTGTCTTGTTCTTCATTTCGAACGGTTGTGTTGTTCTCTCCCGGATTCTGGGACTCGAAAGGACCCTTCCATCTGGTCATCGGCCGTTGTGGATGGTTGATGTCCATAATGGATCGGCGCCCGTCAATGCTTTCCATGGACCACGCCTGGTCCTCTGTTGGGTGATTGGCATGGATGCCATCCCACACGGCAAAAAAGGGTTCTTTTCTTTATGTTTTTCTTTTCTATTTCATTTTGATTGTCTTTTCGGCCTGGTACCCCTATCCTTATCTTCGGTAAAAAAACTCTGTGCTGACGCGAGAGCCTTCAAGAGAGGGATGTCTCTCGCTTACAAGAATTAGATAAAGTAAAAACTCCATCGGTGGAATGTCCAGAAGACGCCGGCGGGCGGCACCGAAGATAAAGAGAGGGCTTGGTATGCCTCGCCCGGGACGACAATACTCTGTGGTCTCGATCACCCCGGGTGAATGGCGATGGCATCATTCGGATACACCGCATGGTTGCGAGAGGCTGGACGCTTTTCCAATCAAGCTGTTGGAAAGAAAAAAATTTTTCTTATCGTTTTTGTTTTTTCTTGTTTCGCTCATCCGGTGGAGAGATCCCAGGCGAATGATAGTCTCTACGGTCCGCCGAGTAGATTACCCTATTTGCCCACAGCGGGCTGGATATTATTAAGGCCCGTCACTCTCGACCACCGCCACAATCAACCTGGTGCCATCGGGAAACTCCCCAACTTTGCACCCTCGAGAGGGTTGCTGACGCCATCGTCGTATGTTCTGTCCCTCCCCGAGGAGAGGTGCTGACCTACCAAGTGGTACTGGAAGGGGTGGACAATGCCATTGGGACGGGGATCATGCGGTGCAACCGGAGAGAAAACATCCCATGCAAGAAAAGACAAGAAAACAAAAGAAAACAAAAGGGAAAAAAAAAAAAAACATAAGTCTGAACGTGCCAGGGGTGGAGCCAATAGGGGCATTTGCTGAGATGACGCAGGGACACTGGCCAATAACATGGGTCTGGATCGAGCACACAGCACCAATGAGCAGACGGTGCCTGGACCCATCCCGCCGCTGGCGTGCAGGAGATACACGGGACTAGACCCATCTGGGCACAAGCGGCTTTCCAAGAGCCGACATCATCAGCCATAGATTAATCCTAATTACCCCTCGACCTATCAGCGTTGGTGAGGCCCCCACTGGGGGTCTCCGCCATCGTACTTGATACTCCATCCGGAGTATGGACCTCCATCGGATACCGAGTGAGGACGGCGAACAGAGAGCTCAGCGGCCCTCGTCGTACTCCGTAGAGTAGGTGATCCCCAACTGGGGTTGTCCCGGGCCCATCGGGCCAGACGACGCAGGCACCAGCAGCCCCCGGTGGGAGGCTGTCCCACCCCGTGGCCGCCTGCTGCGGTATCAGAATTAATCAAACAAGCTTAATCGGCCTCCTTTTCGGGCCGTCCTTCATTTGTCGCATTCCGTGCCCCGGGCTTTATTAACCTCGTCCATCTGCCCGGCCGGGCCCTTTCTCTGCTCTTGTTCTCTCCCCGTGTCAGAGACATCATTCCTTCCCCAGTCATTCTTTTGCGAATTGATTTCGCCCATTACGTTCTCTGCTTCTCGTGCCACTCGTTCTCTGCCCACCGTCTGTTAAAACCGTTCGACCGCGACTTCTCGCCTCGCCACTATTGACTGTCGATTTCGTCCCAACTACATTTCCACAGCCACCATGCAGCTCCCCCACACGCTCTCTGTCGCCCTGCTGGCCGCCCTCGCCGCCAGCGCCGACGCCACTACTCCCCACGCTGCTCGTCACAACCGCTTCTTCCACGCGCGGGCCCTGAACGAGACCACGCCCTCCGTCTCGTCCATCTTCGTCTATCCGACCCCCGCCAGCTCCTCCTCCATCGCCGCCGGCTCCTCGTCCGGCACCACCGCGAGCCCCATCCTCAGCACTGGCGTCCCCGGCTCCGGCACCGAGACCCTGCCCGCCACCGGCGACGTGACCTTGACCTACACGCTGGGCACCGGCACCTCGCGGGAGGTTATCACCACCACCATCCACCGCACCGCCACCAGCACCAGCACCGTCTATGCCGTATGTTGGCTCCTGAACTCCATGACTCCAATCCAGCTCTCCCTAACCATGTAATCCAGACCCCCACCCCCACCGAGGGCTCCAGCGAGGAGGACTGCAGCGAGGAGGGCTCCTCCACCGAGGGTCCTTCCACTGAGACCTCCACCTACACCCTCCTCCCCGTGGCTTCCACCACTGCTGGCAATGGCAGCGGTGACAGCTGCACCGGTGCCGTCACCGTGACCGTCACCGAGTCCATCACTGTGGTATGTCTGATCTCTCTTCTCTCTTTCTCCCACTGCAAGTCTTCCTGTACTAATATACACAATCAGACCGCCACCCCGACCCCGACCCCCACCGGTGGTGCTGGTTCCGAGTCTGGTTCTGAGTCTGGTTCCGAGTCTGGTTCCGAGCCTGAGGACGAGGGCGAGGATGAGGACTGCGAGGACCTGCCCGGCGACGAAGACAACGGCAACGGCCACGGTGACGATGGTGATGATGAGGAGCAGGAGCGTCCTCCCGTCCCCACGAGCCGTCCGCCTTTCCCGACTGGCCGTCCTCCCTTTGGCAACGGCACCCTCCCCATCACCAGTGGAGTCGCCAAGCCCACTGGGTTCCTGACCAGCAGCAAGCTTGCCCGGCCCACCGTCTACTAGATCGGGGTCTCGGAGTCAGGATGAGGAAAATGGATTCCGAACCTGTCTAGGCCGTCGACCGTCTACATATCGAGTCTCGATATGTTTCGTGGGCATTCAAAAGCACGCGCTGGCGTATATACAAGAGAGGGGGCTATCCGTTTTGATCTGATTTTTCTCTTTTCCTTCTGGTACAAACTTGTTCACTCAGGGTGTTATTCCCTTTTCCTCCGTCTCTTGCACAAGATTCTTAGACTTATCATTCTCTCTCCCTATCCGGTAGGATCTGAGTCCGATCTGGTGGTTCTCTTCACTTCTGGCTCACTTCGTCAGGTTGGGTCGAATCGGGTCAAACCACTGGCCCGATGTTATCAACAAAGCTTTCTTCTCTTCTCTACTCTCGTCTACTTCTTTTCTGCTGGCAGACTGTCTAGCGAGAATGCACTCCCCCTCTTGGAGACTCTGGATGTCCGATGGTCGGTTGGTCATCCATCCGACGGTTGGGGACAGGAATGGAATCCCACCCATGTTGCGCTGATTTCAATCTGTATCGTGTTTGGTATCTGGACTAGCGTTTGGCTTTGAATGCTCATTTTGTGTTCTCTGATTGCATTGTAGTCTATCCTGGTTCATGCGAGCTGGAACTGTACGTAGTGTTGTAGTCTATCCTTTGGAGTGATCCACCGATCTGAGCGGGCCATACCAAGTATACAATGATATCTCAATCACTCTCTGATATGGATGATTTACTCAACCAAAGAAACACACGACCGGGTATCACGATCCAACCTCCAATGCCCCGATGCCCTCTCGCATCAGTCGATCCCGCATCCCCTGCCATTCCAACCACGTCACCCCCTGAAGCAGACAATCCGCCAGATCATCCAACTTGCCAATCTCCACCGCATCAGTTCCCGTCTCTGCCTTGGGGCGACGTTTCGTCCCCTTCCACCGATGCAGGTATGCCTCGACCCACCGCCGCACTTCCGCATCCTCTCCCACCAC
>RHLO01000183.1:0-50650 GCA_003719415.1 Aspergillus olivimuriae
CCCCCACCGCTACTCCCCCGCCACGCACCGGCAGCAGTGCTGACCACACCCGTTCCGACTCCAAGTCGATCAAGACCGACGAGGAGAAGAAACAGGAGTTGAAGGAAGCCGTGCGCCAGAAGATCGAGCAGGAGGAGGCCGAGCAGCGCCGCAAGAAGGAGGAAGAGGAAGCCGCTGCGCAGAAGAAGGAAGACGAGGCCCGCCAGCAGAAGGAGAAGGAGGCCGCGGATGCCGAAACCGCTCGCAAGGACCTCGAGAACCTGAGCCTGAAGGAGAAGAAGCCCGAGGAGAAGGCTCCCGAACCGACCCCGGCTCCTGCGGACGATGACGAGATCGACTACGATGCCATCGAGCGCGAAATGGCCGAGATTGAGGCCAAGGAGCTGGAGGCTGAGCGTGCTTATTATGCTAAGAAGCAGGCCGAGAAGGAAGAGAAGGAGCGCAAGGAGAAGGAAGAAATGGAGGCGTACGAAGCTAACATGAAGAAGGCCGAGGCGGAAGCCGAAGCTATTGAGGAGGAACGCCAGCGCAAGCGTGAAGCCCGTGAGGCGGGCGAGGCGGAGGAGAGCAGCAAGGACCTCTTTGCGGCTTTGAAGAAGGGTGGCTTCCAGGCGACTGAGAGCAGCACCCCGGCCGACAGTGGAACGGCGACTCCCACGTCCGACGCGTCCATGGGCCCTCCCTCGAAGCCCGCCAGCGCGACGAAGCGGGAGAAGCCCGCTGCGCTCAAGCTGGAGACCTCCAAGAGCGTCGAGCCGCCTCAGCCCAGCGCCGCGATGAAGTCGCTCCACTCCGCTCGTTTCGTCGAGGACCTCAGCAAGATCACCTACCCCTCCTCAATTGTGTCCCCCAATCCGGCCCTCAACGACAACGCTCCGGCCGACCGGAAGTTCCACTACAACAAGGAATTCTTGCTGCAGTTCCAGGCCGTCTTCAAGGAGAAGCCCTCGATCGACTGGGATGCTCGCGTGCGGGAGACCGTCGGCGATAACGACTCGTCGCGCCCGCAGTCCGCTCGCACCCCCATGGGTGGCCGCAACCCGTCGCGGGGTGGCGGTGGTATCAGCCAGGGCGGTTTCCAGATGGGAGCCTTTGGCCAACCCGGTGGCGGCCGTCTGCCCTCGGGCACGAACTCCGAACAACGCTTTGCCCTCGCAAACGCTGCCGCAGCCCGTGCGGCGTCGATGAACAATCCATTTGGCGCCTTCGGACGATCTGGTCTGAGCATGGGAACTCCTTCTATGAGTCGAACCAACTCTGCTAACGCTATGCATTCAGGCATGCCTCCCTCTCCCCGTGTTGGATCCAGCAACCGCTCCGGTACCCGCAACAGCAGCAAGCGCGATAAGCACTCAACCAAGAAGGAAGAAGATATGGCCAAGTCGATGCCTCTCACCGCTGGTAAGGATGTCGCCGCTCTCCAGTTGTCGTCCACGGGCTGGAAGCCACGCAGCATTGGCGCCGCTGCCAATGCCCAGGGCCCCACCCCTGGTGGCCATATGCCCCCCGATATGGTGCAGCGTAAGGTGAAGGCCGCCCTGAACAAGATGACCCCCGAGAACTTTGAGAAGATTTCCACCCAGATCCTGGAAATCGTTTCCCAATCCAAGGACGAATCCGACGGACGGACTCTGCGCCAGGTGATCCAGTTGACTTTCGAGAAGGCCACGGACGAGGCCCACTGGGCTTCTATCTATGCCAAGTTCTGCAAGCGCATGCTCGAGAGCATGAGCATGGAGATCAAGGACGAGAACATTCGCGACAAGAATGGCAACGTGGTCGCGGGTGGCAGCTTGTTCCGCAAGTACCTCCTGAACCGTTGTCAGGAAGAGTTCGAGCGGGGTTGGAAGATCAATCTGCCTCCCAAGCCCGAGGGCCACACGGAGGAAGCCGCCATGATGTCCGAGGAGTACTACAAGGCTGCCGCTGCCAAGCGTCGTGGTTTGGGTCTCGTCAAATTCATTGGTGAGCTGTACAAGCTGGGCATGCTGACGGAGCGTATCATGCACGAATGTGTCAAGAAGCTGGTTGACTACGAGGGTGTTCCCGATGAGGCCGAAGTGGAGAGCTTGACCAGTCTTCTGCGCACCATCGGTGCCAGCCTCGATGCCTCGGAGCGTGGCCACGCCTTCATGGACGCTTACTTCAACCGTATCCAGTCCATGATGAGCATTGATGGTCTGCCCAGCCGTTTGAGATTCATGCTGATGGTAAGTGGATTCCACGCGACGGTCTCGCGTTTTCGTCACTAACCACTTATCATAGGATATCATCGATCTGCGCAAGGCCCGCTGGCAGTCCAAGGACAGCGACAAGGGCCCCAAGACTATCCAGGAGATCAGAGAAGCTGTATGTCGCCCCCCTCGTCATTTTGTAGCCTGTTATACGCATACTAACTTCGCACAGGCTGCTCGTGCTCAACAGGAGGCCGAGATGGAGCGTCTGCGCCAGCAGGCCAACCGTGGTGGTCGTCCCGCGATGGGCCGTGGCGATGTCCGCAGCTACTCGAGTGGATATGGCAACCAGGCTCCTCCTCAGGATTATGCCTCGAGCAAGGTGGGCAGTGATGACCTCCGTCGTCTGCGGACCACCCGCAACACGACCCAGCCCATGTCCTTCGGCCCCTCCAGCATGCTGGGCTCGCGCAGCAGCAGCGGTCGCAAGAACCTTGGCCCCGGTGGCAACTTGGTTCGTGGTAGCGATGACAGCGCGGCCAGCAGCCGTAATGGTACTCCCCCTGCCAGCAAGAAGGAAGACAAGGAGGCAGCCTCATCCATGAATGCCTTCAGGTATGTCTCATCTGGTCCACCTATCTCTTGCCTTACTAATGTATCTTGTCTAGTGCTCTGGCCAGCTTGGAAGACCGGGATAACCTGGCCACCTCCCCTCCCTCGAACCCTACCTCTCCTCAGATGAGCAAGTCGCAACCCGCCGTTGAGCGCCGACCATCGAAGACCCCGTCCAAGGACGGCGAGGAAGCATCATAGATTCTTTGGCAATGATAATGAAAACATTACTTTCTTTTCTTCTGGAAAGATTTTTTCTCATCGTTTTTCCCTTTTCACCTCTTTTTTCTTTGATGACTCCTTCCCCCATGAAGTCCTCTCATGTCTCTCATCCTTGGACATTCCTAATCTTCTCGTCCATGATTTCGACGGCCGTCGGTCGGCTCACATAAACTTCTTTGATTTGATTTGTTTCTCGTCTGAGGGAAGCACGCAGGGGGGCATAGCCCTTCCCAGTCGGTTTATAATGTACAATGATTGTTGGCCAGCACGAGAAAAGGGAGGAGTTTTCGAAAGACTTGAACCGAGGAAGCCAACAAGCGCCCACACGAAAGGAGAGTGGAAAGGTAGTCAGCTGCCCCCCAAAGCTAGCGAGTTCGGTTGAGTTTGCGTGACTGGAGGTCTTTGACTTTTTCGTTTTCTTCCTTGCGTTCGTTCTTCTCGCTCTGTCCTTCTCTTTACCTCTTGCTTGCTCTTGATTTTCCCTTCCCTTCGTTCTGTATTGTCTTTGCATTCCCAATACCCGGGGAGCTTCGAGCGGTGCCTTCTTCTTGTCCATCGCCAGCAACACTGGAGAGAGAACGAGGACAGAGACATGGATACATACCTGCCATGTATTATATGATGTCTGGGGACCGTTCGGAGCGAACCACTCTTGCAAGAGATTTAGTACTTTGCTGATTGATTTGTCTCGCATTCGATCCTTTGATTGTTTTGTTGTTTGACCCTTTCCGTACTTGTATGCATTGCATCTACACTGGATTGGTGTGTGCTGGCGATGAAGTCATCTGTGGTTGCTCTTTTCTCTTCCATACTTCTTCGCCTTAGTGTGTTGATTTGCCGTTTGTTGCTGCTGATTGTTGTCTTGTTTTGCGATGTGTTCTTCTTTCACTGTTCTTAGACAAAATTTTCGCTAGAAAAAGTTTCTTTTCGTTTTCCTCTCTTACCTATTCTCTCTTTGGTTCTCAAGTAAGTCATGTAGTGGGTTCGTAGGAATCTTCTCCATCTTTGCAAGTATGAGATCTTGTTGATGGTCCAGGAGGTATTGGCTGCTTACATTGATGCATGCTTCTATCTCTGAGATTTTATTGTCGAGGCATGATGATCACATGTTCTAAAATATCTACTGAATGAAACTTGAGTATACGATAAGTCTATCACTGTGCTGTACCATGCAGGTGTCTGTCTACCTTCCCTCCTTCGTAGGTATCGGCTGGCGACTTGGGAGGCCATCTTCACCCGCTCCTGCTTCTTCCAAGCCCTTTTCCCCTGACTCAATATGGCTATCGGCGTACAATCAATCAATCATCTATGGGGAGATATAAAGTAAGTGATCAACTGGTCAAAGGGAAGGTAGGAAGAGTTTCTGCCGTGGCGTTTGCCGAGGAGGGCAAGCCAAACAAAGACCAAGTCTCAACGGCCCCTCGATACAAATATTAAATGGTCAAGGAGGTCGAGTTGGGTAGTGAGTGTTCTTCTGAGCCATAGACTATGAAAGTATCTCCGGGCTTGTTCAGTTGCTAATGATATCTTGAGTTTACTGCGTCCCCTGTCTCAAGATACGGTGCTGGACGCAATACGAGACGCATAGGTAGGCCCCCAGCCTTGTCTTTGTGCTTGACGGACTTGAGAGATTACCTTTCCATCTCCTTGTTCTCAGCTCGCTCAGTTTCTTTGTTGGCCGTATTAGCGAAGACACCCACCCTCTTCTCGTCTGTCCCGTTTTTACTTTAGAGGAATCGACTGCATACTGTCCGTGAGCATGCATTGCCCTCCCGGAAACCAATCTCACGTTGGTTAGATCTGTGTCCTTCTGATCGAAGCCGCCGCTGCCAGCGAGATGCTGGACGAGAAGTTCGCCTTTTATTTGGGGGGAGGGGGAGCAAGCATCTACGGGGTAGCAATTACAGGAAAGTATTGATATCATCGGCAAAGAAGCATCGTTGCTGGATCTCGAAGCGACATATCTACTGTTTCGACCACGATATCGTGGGGTTCAAGGTTCAATGGAATTAGAGATTTATTCAAAGGTCATTCGAAAACTCATGAGGCTTGTGAAATCATCCGAGTTCATTAAAAATATCGAGATCAAGTCCCATCAGGTGCTCTGCTATATCACGAACTGCCTGCTAGTAATGTCATGTATGCTTATTTGGTTGCTTCTATTTGTAATGGAAAGGATGTGTATCCCTTTTTTCATCACTGTATGGGTGCTCGTTGCCTCACAGCATCCCCTCCCTTTCTCAGGTTTATCTGCGTGTATGTATGGATGCGCCGTTGTCAGGGTGTGTTCGAAGCTCTATGGCGGACAAATCTTGTTGGGAAAATGATGAAGTCCCGTCGAAAGCATATGCTCTGTGAATTCTGCTGCAGATACTGCAAGATACAGTACTGAATGAGGTAAAAGACCACCGGTTGCGAAACTGATTAGATTAATTAAGATCTTTTCTCGTTGCCTGTGTCATCTGTGACAATCACCGGGATTCTTGAGTTTGGGGGGTTCTCCGCGACCGGGTCTGTCAAGCTCTGGGCGGAATCGTTCCAATTGGATGCTCTGTCAGGTCGTGACGTTGACTGATCAAAATTCGTGGTAGTGACATCCTGACCACCACGGCCACGATCAGCCTCTTCATCCGTTGTGGAAGTCTCACTCTCAGTATTCTCTCCACCGACCGTGAGACTTTCTGTCGAGCCTCCTGGATTGGGCGACACCGGCTCGTCGTGACTAACGCTACTGCGCTCAGAGGACATGGACAAGGAGGAGCGTGAGTTGGACATGTACGACGGCCGTGGGAGACCCAGTGCGGCGGCCACAGCAGCCTCCTCATCCGGTAGATGGGAGATATTGCTCTCTGTGCTAGAGTTTACAGGGTCGATGATGCGACTGCCCCGTTGCTCGCTCTGCTCGAGAATCTGGTTGTAGCTGCGGCGGGTGGGGTCTGCAAGCCGCTTTTTCTTCTTCTTTTCGCGTTTAGGCGAGGGCCGAACCACGATCACAGGAATGGGCGATTGTTGCAAGCAGTATTTCGAAACGGAGCCTGGGAGTAGGCCTTGGACGCCGCCCAGGCTGCGACCCCGGGTGCCAACGACTAGAACAGATGGTTCGTAGATTCGTATCTAGGATGTTCGTTAGCAAGAGCACCTTGATCTATCCGTTGAAGTTCCGGGAAGGTGAATGGGATCATACCATTCGCTGGATTATATCCTGCACTTTGCCTACGGCCAGCTCCAGCACCACGCTAATGGCCTTCTCATCCTGGCTATTTTTCTGGATGACCTGCTCAAACAGGCGTTCTGCCTCTTGCCGGTACTTTCCCGCTTCAATACCAGCATCACTGGCAATGCGTGAGTCTTTCTCCACAGCGCGTAGACAGACGATCTCGTCACCGTCGTCGACCAGCTCGTCAATCAGCCACTCTAGCGCAAAGTCCGAGTAGTCATTCTGGTCGATTCCACAGAGAAATGTGCGACTACGTCGCGTGGACTGGTAGCCCTTGTGCTTATAATTGAGGGTGAGGGAGAAATCGGCTGCATCCGGGTTGTCGAAGGTGTCAAAGGAGACACCACGTTCGTAGGTTCTGTTCAGCCAGACTTGTCAGCGGAGGTTCAGCGATGTGCGAAGAGAACGATAGAAGACAGAGACATACTGAGGAGGAGGGGGAGAAGGCCCACGTGAAGAGATCGGTCGTTCTCTGTCAATTGTTCGGTCTGCGCGTTCTCGTTCCTGGGGCGCGGGCGGGACGTCGAACTGAGAACGTCGTCTGGCTGAGGCGCTGGCGGATCGACGCTGGGGCTGTGGCTGGGTGATGTCGCGTCCAATGTTGAACTGTATGGATTTGCGACGTGGACTGTCGATCGAGACGTGTGAGCGATGCGAGGATCCGGTGGTATGATCGTCTCCATCGAGGGAGTGCTTTGGGGTGGATGAGGCAGAAGACATGACTGGTTCGTGGAAGATTTGATACGGGCCGGTCGAAAGAAGGTCGAAGGGTCGATGTAATGTAAGAGAGTCGAGAGAGAGGTTGTGAAGAACGCACGAGGGAGAAATCGCTCACGTTCAACCGCCGTGGAGCGCCTGTTGTCTGGCCAGTGGGACGATGCGGAGGACGCAGATCATGGTTTGGCTGGGCTGGGAGCCCTCGGGGAGCGGGGAGAGGGAGGAATCTGCAGGATGACAGCGGGGGGGCTTTGCAGAGACACGAGACAGGCGACAGGGGGAATGGGCCCAGAGAGAAGCAGGAGGATCAGGGAAGATCCGCAGGAATGTAGTGCCGGAAGCAGCAGCAAAGGAGGGAATAATGGAAGCCTGACATGACATGATCGAGTCATTCTGCGGGGCGCAGCTCCGAAGGCGGTGAGCCTCAATTGCACGTGATTCAACCCATCTTATCTGATGCCAAGCGGCCTGATCTAGTGACATGAAGCAGACCAGAACCACCATGTCCTCACTCTTTGCTTTCGACTATCCCCCCAACGTCTCGGAAGAACACGGTCTTCACATCGCCTCCCAAATCCAAGACTGGCAGCTGAATCACGGCTCCCTGTTGAAGAACATTAGCGCTTCTACCGTCTATTCCACCCCCTGTTACCCGATTGGCGTCTCGGTATTTCCCACGCCCTTCCCCAAAGCCCAATATGATCATGCTCGGCAACTCCAATATATCTATAACAAGCTCTACTGCACAATAGCGGAGAATGAGCAATGGATATTCGAAGCGATCAGAGATCTCATACCAGTCCATTCCCTTGCAGAAGCTCTCTGGGAGATCCATCAGCGTGTAAAAGACTCCGGCGGATATGCTCAAGACATGTCCGCGGGAATCTTCCGTTCAGATTATATGCTACATAGCGTAAGGCCACAGCATATGGAGCTAAAGCAAGTCGAATTCAATACCTTCTCTTGTGCGGGTGCTTCTCATGCCAACAAGACTGCCAACATGCACCACCAGCTAGCCCGCACCGGGGTATACGACCTGGACTCGCCATCTTGTCAAATCAAACCTTCCTCTCTTCCTCGTAATAATAACATTGAATCTCTAGCTGCATGCCTAGCAGAAGCGCACACCGCCTATGGACCGCCGAAATCCCAGCAGGCAACGCAGACGGCAGTTCTGTTCATCGTCCAACCACATAACTTCAACATCGCTGACGAGCGACCGATCGAATATGCCTTGTGGAACCATGATCCCCCTGTGGCTGCATATCGAGTGGATTTTGCTGAAGATGTGCTCCGGTATACGTCCATTACCACTTCCCGGGAGCTCCTGTTCCAGCCCCCATGGCGAGGACGGCAACCCCCGATTGAGATTTCCGTTGTGTATATGCGTGCCGGATATGAGGCGCACGAGTACAACGAGATTGGAAAGGAGGCGCGATTGCGTTTGGAGATGTCGCGAGCTATCAAATGTCCCTCCTTGATGGCACATATCTTGACCTTTAAAAAGGTACAGCAGCGTCTCACTGCTCCAAACATGTTGGAGCGCTTCCTGTCTCCCGAGGAGGCGGCTGCAATCAAATCCACTTTTGTTGCGATATACCCTATGGACGAGTCCAAAGAAGGCATGAAGGCTCGTCGCCTAGCAATGGATCGTGAGACAGCCAGAAGCTACATTCTCAAACCTTCATTAGAGGGTGGAGGCAATAACGTATATGGAGATGCCATCCCGGACTATCTTGCTTCAATTCCACCACAGACTTGGAGTGCCTTTGTTTTGATGGAGAGGATTGCGTCGCCCACGGTGGAGAATGTATTAATGTCTCCGAATGGCGTTGATGTTGGTGAGGTTATCTCAGAATTGGGCATTTTTGGAGGCTGTCTCTGGCGGAGGGGAGAGAATGGTTGTGAGATTCTGCAGAATTCAGTGGCAGGATGGTCTTTCAAAACCAAATACGAGGATGTCCAGGAGATGAGTGTGGTTAAGGGATATGGATGTTTTGATGCACCGCTCTTGTTTTGACTGATTATCAGACATTGCACTGTCTTGTAAGAAGCTGCTTGTTCGATTGGAGTAGGTAGTAATCCTTGGCACCGGCAATTTGGGAGATGTGCGACTCTTTCTACTCCGATTGGTCTTTCTGCCCCACGGTGGCACATTCCAATGTCGTGCGGAGAAAATGATTGGATGAACGCCTTTCCTTTCATCTTCCCATCACATTTCTCATCACTGGGTATCCTCCCGACAGCTCCAAGCCAGTGTACCTACCAAGTACATACCACAAGTTCATTTTCCTCACTGGATGTGCCATCTCATTCTCGTTGACCACTCCATCGGCTGTGGCCGAGTTCTCAGCCGATGCCTTGAGCATTGTGATCCATCATGTCAGAGCATCCTCCCCGAGAAGACCAGTCGCGGTGTTCGTCGGACCAAGGCTCTTCGGGAAAGCCGTGGTCGTCTGGCCGCTTACTGAGTAGCGCTCAAAGAGAGCAGAAGCGGTTGATGAATCGAGCCTCGCAACTGAAAAGGCGGGAGAATACGAAACGTTCTCTGAATTCCATCGACCGTCGTTTGCGTAATATCGAGAAGCGCTGTTTGAACAACTCCCCACATGCTACAAAGGTAAGGTGACTGACGGTTGTAAACAACAATAAAAAGAGTATGTATTAACCCATTGGGGTGGAATAGGATGATTGGCCTTCAATAAGCACGTGTCCTGCAAGAAGTTGCATACCTCGAGCCTTGAAGGCAGGAGCATTTCCTTATATTGAACACCATTCCAACGAAAGCACGACTCTATGCGACTCGCTGAATGACATACTTGGTAGTGTATATCATATCAACACTCGATATGTGTGTACCAACGATCAATTCAATCAAGATGCTCTGATTCGTGGTGTCATTCTGGGATGGCGTGTACTTGAAAAGGAATTATTTACCTGTCCGATTTGGGCTATACTGAGCCATATAGACACTCTCGTGATGACAAACGCCACCGTCGCTACTCGACTTGCCCTTTTACGTGGTGTTCACCTGATGCTCCTGGTAAGTGCAAATGTCCCAAGGCTCTGTGCAATTAAGCTTATTGACTTCAACAGTCACGTAATTGCCCGGAGCGTCTTCCACCTCTTCCACTATGGTTTCGGCCGAGGTATGCAAGAGTTCAGCCATTTGATTAGATACTCAGCTGACTGATTGACCCTAGGAACTGCAACCTTTCGAATCCGTTCAACAGTATAGTCGATTACTTTGCGTGGTATGCTCGCCCCCCATTGGCCCCAGCCTATCTGATTTCATATTTCTGAAGACGAGCTAACGATGTGTAGGCCCCGATTTCGAGAGAAATTGAAAGCCTCAAACTACCCTTATCTGACCAATCGATTCTGGTTTCATTTTACGCAAAACGTGCGCTTTGAATGGGCTTTCTCACCAGCCCATACTATAGATATGGATGGTGCGTCTGGTAAATATCAGCTTACCATGCCTTTTCGGGATGCTACCGATATTATTGAGCGATATACAATGGGACGGGAGTTTTTCAATGAGTATCCGGATCTGTATGAGGATATGACAGTGCGAAGTGTTCAATGCTTGTACGTTAATAATTGAGACTAGCATCTGCGATCTATACGTACTTATAGCTATAAAGTATAGACCAGGCCACTCACTGCAGGAGTATGGATCGTAGGAAAGGTGCGGGAAGCGATCCACTCGTGGGTATGCGATGCGGCCAATCGGAGATGAATTAGTCGCACACTTCCTCCTAACGTTAGTAGCATAGATCATGGCCCTGGATTATATGTAGCCTGACAACTCCATCAAAGTCGATACTTTGACCATTATCTCCAGAGTCTGACATTTAAATACATTCGCATTCGAAGAAAGCAGCCATGTCTCCTCTCAACCCCTCTACTAAGCTTCGTGCAGCCAGTGAGTACAAATCTGACATGAAAACGAACAAAATTGGCTGATTTCCACATCGGTAACAATGAAAAGCGCTATATCATGCGCCACGCACTGGGCTGGTATAACTCACTAGTGATTGCAGGACTGTACACGGTAGACAAGGAAACCGATTTCGACACAACAAACACCGACTCCTACATCCCGGCTTTGAAATCTTGCATCGAATCGCATCCTATACTCAGCACCGCCGTCGAGAACGAAGGGAGCGAGACCCCAGACTTTGTCCGACCAATACAATTGGACTTGAACAACCACATTGAAATTGTGGATGCGAGCTCACACCAAGGCGAGCTCACGGATGACCTCGAATTGTTGAAACAGGTCACTCTCGAGGCCCACGACCAACCATGGTCGAGTGTTGATAAAGTCCCACAGTGGAAGATCATGATAATACCGCTGCCTGAGCAGACATACGTCGCAGGAAAACGGATCTACATTCTCTATGTGTATTCTCATACCCACGGGGACGGCAAGTCAGGCTTGGCTTTTCATCACTCATTCCTTCACGGTCTCCAGACTGCTCACCATCGATACAATCGTGGACTTATCTACCAGCCGCCTCCCTCTTCGCTTCCACTTCCATTGGAAGAGGCGTGCGATTTGCGTATCTCATGGTCATATTTACTCTCCCCTCTTCTTGGGCAATACCTGCCGGCTTTCGTATGTCGCTGGCTCAAGCTGTCATCTACCATCACCTCGAAACCCGTAACAGCATATACTGGAAAACCGATAGCCTACGACCCAAACAACTTTCGAACCCGTTCTCAGCTTCTTCTCGTGCATAGAAACCTTCTCAACAACGTGCTGACAGCCTGTCGAGCCCACCAAGCCAAATTGACGGGACTGCTCAACCAGCTGATCGTACGCGCACTGAGTGAGACTTTACCCCCCGAGGCGGGAGCAAAGAGATTAATCGGCCAGATAGTCATCGATTTGAGGTCGATGATCCCACAATATTCCGATAATACGATGGGGAATTGTGTGTCTGCGATGTATGAGACTTCATCGACCGTGCGGATGGATGCAAAGTATGATGAATGCTTTTGGGATGCGGTGCGGACGACGACTTCCCGACTGGCTGATGCGGCCAACACGCTCGATGACCAGCCCATCGGGCTGCTGAAGTATCTGGGCAACTTTCGGGCATGGTTTTCGGAGAAATTGGGCAAGGAGCGTGACTCATCCTATGAGATCAGTAATGTGGGTGTCTTTGATCCTTCGCTGTCTGAGGGGGGTGCTGGTGGATTGGAAAATGAGGGGTCTTGGAAGATTGAGCGGGTGGTGTTCTCTCAACCTGCAAATGTGACCGCGTCTCCACTGAATTTTCAAGTGGTGACTGTGCAGGATGGTGATATGGTTATAACCTTGAATTGGCAGGCTGGGGTATTGGGTGTGGACGATGAAAATGCATTCAGTGGGGAGGTTTTGGGAAGAATCAATGATCCTCTGAAAGGAATTTGATCAGACCATGGACAATATGAAATCCTTACCAAAATAAATTTCTAGAGAAGTCATTGAAGAAATAAAAAAAGTCTGCACGCTTTATTTTGAACTCCGGCAGCCAATATTGATGACTCCTCGCAAATCCACCGACCACGCCAGGCGCTATGCACTGATCAAGCAAACAGAAAAAGACGTCACGGGGCCTCAGCCCATATGAACCTGGAAAAGATATTTCTGTCGAATCTGAGCAACGTCGTAAACGATGTACTCGTTATACAGCAGACAAGCATTTTCAGCAGACGCAGTGGGAGTTTCGACATCCGGCATGGTGACTCCTTGCAGGCTGGGGTGGATGCAGCCCGCATCCTTCCACCCGCCAGGAACCATAGATCCCTGACCAAGCGTCGCAATCATGCCCTGATTCTTCGCATCTGAGCCGGCATTGGAGTTGGCTGTATTCTGTTCCAACATGCGAGGGCCCAATTCGACGTCGCAAAGGAGAAGAAGACCGGTATTGGCACTGGAATGCGACCAGCAGTAACCAGCCGATTTGCTCGACATGTCTGCAAAGTACACGCCCTTGCCAAACATGTAGCCGGAAACAGGTGCCTCCGGAGGTGCAATCCGGAGACCTTGGCTCAGGATACCACCAAAGTTTGTACTGCGAGAGCCGTGCCACAACAGACGGCGGTTGCTGTTCTTGATTTTAGAATATTCCGAGGACATAAAGCGTTCGTTCTCGCCTTCTCTCTCAATTCGGAAGATATTCAGAACCTAGTGATATCAGTCAGATTGTCATGACCACTAGAGTAAAAGTTTCCCCAGCCCACCTTATGGTATTTGAGGTAATGAGTGTCACCGCGCGAGCGATGAAGATAGGTTTCGAGTTCCTTAAACTCTGACGAGTTGCGACTCACTAGTGATGTGTCAGCATAAGAAGACGACCTGGAACATAGGTGGACAAACATGGTGTCATCTCGGTCAGGTTTAAGCTCTTGAATTGACGGTCCAGCTCGTGGACAGTCTCTGCATCTCTGGTATCTTTCATGATACCATCAGCCACCTCCATATCAGTGAGGGCTTCAAGAAGACCAAGTTCCTTCTTGATATAATCCTCGTTCTCTAGCACGGGAGGCCGATTGCGACCAAAGACGTGAGGGATCGTAGTAAAATACTGATCGCTGAGAAACTCTGTGGCGGCTCTCACCGAGGTGTTATACTTTGAGGTCGCCAGGCCGGGCGTGGCGAGAAGCTCCGAGAGGTCTTTGAGAAGTTGGAATCCTGCACGAAGCGTTCTTTTGCTCAGCTTTCCCAGAGGAAGCTTTTGCGCGTCGTAGGACATGGACGCCATGGCAGAGAGGAAGTGGTTCTTGTTGAAGATGAAAGACATGAGATCCTGAGTGGCCGCCGGCAAGGTACTCTCAACTTTGGACTTGTTGGTGCCTTTATCCTCGGTGTTTTCTTCCTCATCGGAGTCCTCTTCGTAGTTCTTTTCGATGAAAGTATACTTTCCCCTTACTGGACTGGTCAACCGATCTTTCCAAGCTAGGCCGGATTTGCTTTTGAACTTTTTGTTGAACTCTGCCATCGCCGAGTCGAGGTCGCCATTTCCAACAAACGCACTTTGGCCTCGTTCACCTACGCGTCCCCAGCGTGTCCAGGTCTTGTATATACCGGATGCCTGATCAGCCAACAACTGAATTCGGTAGAATTTGTTGGCGTTGTTCGCTGCGACAGTCTGGTTCAACGTTGCATCATAGATGACACTATCTGTATCGATGTAGACAGAAAAGACTCCTATGCACATATATTAGTCGGAGATTGTTGGGGATCTGTAACAGCTTTCGTACCAGAATGGCTGCATGCCTCATCCACAGGGATCTTCAAGGGTTTTGTCCCGGCCTGCTGGCCATCCTTGGCCTTCTTGTTCGCACCCTCTTCCTCAATTTCCAAAGCTTCTTCGAGAGTTCTCTTTTTCTTTTTGTCTCCGGATTCTTTGGCATCTCCATTCTGATCATTCTTTGCTTTGGATCCTTTCTTTCCCGGAGCAAGAATGTAACTCTTTTCCGGTAGAGGCTTTTGGGCTTCATCCGACTCAATCAACCAATCCAGCGAGACAATGTTGCAGGCATACACTTTGAAGGCTTGCTGGACTGAGACGATGTCAATGACTATGTGGGAACCAGGCGATCGAATGACGCACATTTGGAGTTGTTTCTGTCCACTTCTCTCTGAGAGGTAATGAGATGCGTGAGATTGGCGGTCACGGTGGAACTAAAAGTTGCGCCATGGCTTTCGATGATTGATTTCAGCTTGGCTGGAAAACACCAAATGGGTTAGTTCCATCAAGGCTCCAGAGCGCGTGTTGTGTGCATGGTGGACAAATACCCTGTGTATAGCCAGGAAACGAGCCACTCAAGGAAATGACGAAGTCTTGAAATGGTTTGGCCGACATCTTCTCACGTTTGGGTGACCGACAAGCGAGGAGTTGGATAGGGTCAGGAGAAGGAAAAAGGAGATGGCCAGGATTTAATTGGTTCGGAGGGAATACGAGGTGTTGGAGTCAGGTCGTCGTCATCCCAGGAGAACAGGTTGGTCAATGGAGATAGCGCAGGATAAGCTGACCCGGAGGGAGAGCGCTGAAGGATGGAATTGTCGAATTGAGACGGATTGAACTGGGAATGGACTGAGATGAAGAGAGCGACCCGACGAGACGCCCTCTTAAAGCCGTTGATCGGGATAGTCTAGATCCGTTGGGGCCTCAGGCTGCCTGAGGCTGCCTGGCTGTTGCCTGAGCCCGAACAGGCCTCCACAGGCCCCGACGCCCCATTTCTTCCCCACACCCGCTCGCCGCCTGATTCTCCATCCTTCACTCCCCTTTCTACCTACCGAGCAAAAATCTACCAGCACCCCGACGTCTGCCCTTCTGGTTCTACTCCGGAGTAGTAGGTGAGCAGTGCCGCCCTGAGCACACACAACCGGGTAATAGGGTTGATAATGGAGGTGAGGGTCGCATGATGCTCACCCAACTAGACACCTTGCACGAATATAGGTGTATCCTTCATGTCTTCCCCTTAGATATCCATCAGATTACCCGATAGGCAGGCAGGTCCCGGCCCCGACAGCTTCCAAGCTCTTAGTGCGTCTTTGACGCTATGTTTGTCATCCGCAGCTTCAATGACCAAAGTCACGAAATTACGCATTGCTTTCACCTTTGCCTCGAAGTCTTCAAGATGTACCCAGCCATCAATGGGGACCCCAAGGGCGTCGAAGAGATGCCTGCGATCTCTCCAGCTCTGCCCTTCATCAACATGAGACGCAAGCTCGTCGGCGCTAAATGCCACAGGACAAGAAGACTGTGGCTGGCCAGTTAATTCCATCCATTCGTGCCATGTCCCAAGCATCATCTCTCGAAACAAAAACAGTCCGTCGTCATCCCATGTGTACCCAGAAAAATCGATGAGCTGCTGTCGCATTTGAGCCTGAGGAAACGATAGAGTAGAGAAGGCGTCATTGTCGATTTCGCCGATTCTGGAAATATAAAATCTCTGTAGTTGTGTAAGCTGGTATCTCTGTAGATTCTCGTCCTTTTCTTGTGGCGTGAGGCCTGCGGCTGGTGGAAGGTCAAAAAGCAAGGGCCCTAGGATTTTCAGAAATTTCGGTATCCTGCACGCGCTAAAAAGGGGAAGACATTGGCTGCCTTGCCAATCAATGATGCTGACGATCTGATTTCCTTTTGCAAATATGTTCCCAAAGTGTAAATCAGAATGCCAAAGTACCGATCGATTTTGACCCGGATGTGATGGTATCAAGTGGTGCACAATTTTCAAATACTTGTCGAGGAGTTGAATGTGACAATCAGGAGACTCTTGGCTATCTGACTGTCTCAAGGGGTCTGCCGGACGACGAGGATTTGCAAATCGGGTAATCCATTCTTTCTCCCGCCTGGCGATATCTATCACGTACGCCTCGGACGACGACCCTAATTTGACTCGGTGTCTGATTAGTGGGGTCCCTCATATGATGGTTAGGTGGTTTGCTTACAAGGGCCCCTAAACGTACTCATGAACCTCCTATCCTCTTCCCAGAATCGGACATCACAGCTGGGGCCGATGCAAAACCGATCAGCTATTCCAGGGACATTGATACCACCCTCGATATCCTCTTTGTAGAACAAGCTTCCATAGTGACCAAACTCGAAAGCAGCTATTTTGGCTTGGATATTCGCCAACTGAGACACAATGTCCACCTTATCCGATATATCCAGAGTGGGCCAACTCTTGCTCAATTCATCGCCAGCAGCTGTCTCCACGATGACATATTCGACTCCCACAGGCTGCTCTTTCTTGCTGTTACACGTAAAGACTTGCGGGACAGGTATACCTCATTCGTTACGGAGAAAATCAAGCGTTGCCACTTCGCTGGCTGTGACGAATTTCTGAGGGATATAAGGATTGGGGATTTTGGTAATGACCTGGACGTCATTATCCATGGTCAATGAAGGCTTTGTTGTATGAGCCTTCTGGTAATTTCCTTACTTTGACGCAGAAGTTTTCATTTACTGATTTGGCTGCTGTTTGTTTGACTTCCTCGACATTGAAGGGCTGGTATCGTTTGCGAAGCTGGGTTGCCTCGTCCCATAGCCAGCGCCCAGAGGTGTAAGAAAAGAGAGAGTGACCTGTATGTTGATCTGAGTGGAGTAAACCTTGAAAAACAAACTCAGTAAACACCTATCCAATGTATCTTGACATACTTACTGGAATGGAGGGTTTTGGAGATTCCTCTGGAGGAAGTGGAAAGGAGCATGCGATGAAGCCGGGGTAGTTTGGTCATCACAACCCTTCTCAGAGGTTTCAGAGGCGCCATGAATGAGGCTATGTTGCTGAGGAGGTAGTGGCTGCCTCAACAACCCCCCAGCAAGTGATTGCTAGGACTGGGGGGACTCATGATGCTGAACATACCTCCCCCAGCCACACCGCTGCTTACAAACCCACGCCAGCCACAGGCCCTTGGATAGGTTATAGCGATGGCTGGCTGAGAAGAGATATATGCGGCCAATAGTCAGGACGAGTCTAACTACGGAGTCCCTAGTAATGGTTACCGCCGAGGGCTACTACTAATAATGAACTCCCTCATTTGATCGGCGACTGAGACTTTTGTGATATGAATGTCAGGAATCCTCCCCGACGAAGCTATTCCTAGATCAGCTAGTCGCCCACAATGGGGCTGAGCAGTCTAGCGCCATGCGAGAACAATAGCCACAATAATAATGGCACTCTTTGCCCCTAATAATGGTGGTAACCGAGATGGCGGGGCATCCGAACATGAGCCAGGTCGTCTGCTTCACCTTCATATCATTATTGCCGCAGACCAAGATTATGAACATATCCAGTCAAAATACTGGATGAAGCTACAGGCCACACTGATCTGTGATGGACGGTCTCTCCGTAATCGCCAATCTTGCGGGAATCGCAAGTTTTGCCCTGGAATTGGCCCCGCATCTGTACAATTACTTTGCCGACGTCAAAGCGGCTGAGGAGGATGTGAAACAGTATTCCAGCGAGATATACACCTTTGTTGAGGTGTCAAACCATTTACATAAATTTTTGACGACAGACGCCCCGCAGGGAGCATTCGATAAGACACAGTCGGTGCTGGTGCGAACTGTGATGTCCTGCGATGGATGCTTGTGCGACCTTGCAAAGCTACTCAAGAGCCCTGTCACTTGGACAGGAAAGTTGCAATGGCCGATTCGTAAGAAACGGGTTGAGACGATCATTGAGAGATTGAGTCGATCCACTCAACTCTTCCAGTTTGCGCTGACAGTCGAAGGCTGGTGAGTCAAGTAAGGTATGGGAATCGCCACGGTGCCTCTGCTCACCTTGGCACAGTGCAGTGCTATCTCAGACACCGGAGGACGTGACGACAATTCTAAAGCTTCAGTTTGACGCGTCTAACAAGTTACATGATATCACCAAAAAGATTGCCGCCTTGGAGTTGTCAGCAGAAAGCCATCGGAAAAATGCAGACCAGTTGGCGAAGATGCTAGAAAGCATACAGTCATTTTCAGACCCGTCAGAACGTCTTGTGGAGATACAAGAAGGTGTGGGCAGCATAACTCGCCGATTGACAGGTATGGATCATTCTATTGTTAATTGTTACAATTCTCAATCCCTGAGCAGATGACCGAGATGTTGAAATTCTGGATTGGCTTTCATCCCACCAGGACCGGCGCAGGCACCATGAAATTCGCTCTAGACGGACGCCCGGCACTGGAAAATGGGTTTTCGATACCGTGGCCGTTCGTCAATGGCTGGATGAATCGACACCCGCGACGCTATTGTGGTTCACTGCACCTCCAGGATGTGGAAAATCAACTTTACTGTATGCAACATACATCTGGTGTAAAATATAAACTGACTTTGAAGCAGGAGTCTGATCATAGACAGCTTACAACTGTCCCATCCGCGCCCCCATGCCTCGGTTGCTTATTACTATTGTGACTATCGATTCCAGGACTCTGACCCGCTGGTTTCGGCGCTGGGCAGCATCCTGCGCTCCCTTGTCGAGAGTTTGGGCAGCGTTCCGGATTCCCTGCTGGACCTCTTTGAGCGTACCCGTCGTGAGGGACGTGCACCATTGCCGTCCGAGCTTGAAGGATTGATTCGAAATATTTCCACCATATTTACTCGCTGCTACATCCTTGTTGATGCTATGGACGAGTTCAGTATTGAAAATCCGACACATATAAATCAACTGACAGGGATATTGGACAATTTGGTTTTAAGAGGAATTCGTGTGATGGTGACCAGCCGGACCTTACCGGCACCTTCGAAGACAGCTAACCGTGTAGTGGAGAAGTATTCTCCTGCTGACGCTGATATCCGAAGCTATGTTTCTCAAGCTTTGGAATCGGAGGCAACTCTAACGGATCTCTTGGATACTAAACTGGAACTTGATATCATCGATACTGTAGTTGACCATGCCAGTGGAATGTAAATATCTTCCAAGTCACGACAACAAAGGGATGCTGACATCTTAGGTTCCTCCTTGCTGTCTTGAATGTACAGAACATTCGGGGACAAGTCACTCGCTCTGGAGTGCGGAAAGCCTTGGCTGGGCTCAGCAGTGACCTTGGAGAAGCTTACGATAAGACTTTCGAGGCGATTAAATACCAGTCGGAGTTCCAACGCAGATTGGCATTAAAGACATTAATGTTGATTTCGGCATCCTGCACTCCATTGAGTATTGAAGAGCTCTGCCATGCGCTAGCGACCAATGCAGATGACGGCGACCTCGACAGAGACAACATCCCACCCATGAAGGTAGTTACCCGTGTTTGCTGCGGCCTCATTGCCGTTGATGATTTGGACAACCCACGGTCCAAAGTTCGTCTGGTGCACCATACTCTACATCAGTATTTGGAGACAAGGCAGGTAGAATGGTTTTCCAACGCACACAGTGAACTTGCTCGTATATGCCTGGTATATCTTTCCTTCAAATCTCTTCTGATCACACCAACCTCGTCTGCCATATCTTCCGAGCCAGACCTTTCAAGCGAAGGGCACCCTGGCGAATGGAGCTTGACTCGATTTGCGATCAAGTTCTGGGGGTATCATGCGGCCAGAGCTCCATTTATAACATATGCCTCTTACGCATTACGGCTTCTCAAGGACACAGAGAGGATACAGGCTCTGTCCCCTGAAAATCCGAAGCTCACCGGTCTTCATATGGCTGCAGGCTTCGGCCTAGCGTCATTAGTCAAAAGTCTCATAGAATCCGGCCACCAGGTGGACATACGTGACAGCAGGCAGGGGACTCCACTTCACACTGCATGTGCAATGAACCATTACGAGACAGCAGTCGTCCTTTTAGAGGCGGGTGCGCATCCGGATCACTGGAATCTCTCATGGTCTAGCCCCATTTCCAACGCAGTGGCGAACGGAAACATAAAATTGGTTGACGCACTACTACATCATGGAGCTAGAGTTGATCTCGCATGCCATGACCAGTGGACTCCGCTGCATAAGGCTGCTGACATGGGGAATCTCGATCTTGTTCGTCTGTTGATTCGTCACGGTGCATCAGTGACCCGCAACTCTATGAGGGGCCTCACAGCACTACATCGAGCGGCCGGACGAGGACACGTTGAGATAATGGAGTTCTTGATAAGCCATAAAGCACAAATTGATCGCCAGACCTCAGATGGATGGACGCCGCTCCACGGAGCTTCATCCAGCGGACAAACAGATGCTGTAAAATTGCTGCTCAAACACGGCGCTAATGTGCACCATAGAAGTGCTCATGGTAGCACTGCACTCCACCGAGCTTGTCGAAATGGCTCGGTTGCAACAGTTTTAGCCTTGATTGAGGAAGGGGCAGATGTCATGGCTCAGGATGTGAATCTGGATCTGCCGTTGCACATTGCAGCCCGAGAAGGACATGACAGGGTAATAGACTGTTTGATTCAACAGAACCCCTTGCAACTGTCCCAGGTTAACAGAAACGGCTGGACTGCACTCCACGAGGCACAATTGAGTGGATTCAGCAATGTGGAAAAAATATTGAAATATCAACCCAATGCGCTGCAGGGAGCGGATCAATCAGGAGGTGATGATTTGACGTTGGCATTTCAGTCGGACGATATCAACTTGATCAAGCGACGTCTAGATGAGAAGAATCTGGACCTAGAATCTCGCGACATCATGGGCCGAACCTTGCTGCAGCGAGCAATTCATATGGAGGCCTACAACATCTCGAGCTTATTGTTAGATAATGGCGCAGATATTCATTCAAGATCCGAGATGAATGATTGGCAGCCTCTCCACTACGCAGCTTTATCAAAAAATCCCGACATCGTTCGCCTATGTCTTAATCACGGAGCCGATGTCAATGGCCGAACCCTGAGAAGACAGACACCCCTGCATCACGCATGTCGCGGTGGTAACGAAGACATCGTACAGGCCCTTTTGGATAACCATGCCGACTGCCAAGCGATAGATGACCAAGGCTGGGGGCCTCTCCATACTGCAGCAGCAGCAGGTCACTCTGCTATTGTGACAAAGCTACTCACCAGTGGTGTTTACGAGATAGATGGTGGCCACCACTTGCAGGGAGTCCAGGCTTGTGCGGCCCATCGTGGTCATCATGGAGTGGTGGAGCTTATCCGCACATTTCGCTATTACTACTAGAAGTCTGCGACAATGGATCATGGCATTGGAGCCCGTCGTGACCCTCAGAGGTTCGTGGTGGTGAATGATGACAAGTGATGAACGGTGGATGTTCAACGTCCCGTTGCCATTGGTTTCCTCGCGCAGACTCAATGAGACCTTGCCTATCAGAACCTAGTCTCAAGCGGATGACAGGGAATAGTCCCACGGGTACTGAGTTGATTCGATGCCTTGGCCGTGGTCATCCGTGAGAATACGAAGTTTCCCGACTCAGGGCAATGGGGCGTTGCGCCCTGCTCATTGCAAAAATACAGCGGCTGAGCAACTTGAAAGGACAATCATCTGGAATAGAATATAATCAAGCGACCTCCCTGGTTTTTAGACCATAAAAGCTACAATAAAACATTCTCTTACCATCAACGACAACGCATACAGCCTTACAAATAATACTAGCATCGCTGTGTAGCATCAGCGGGGGCAACCCAGGGAGCCAGCTATGGAAGACAATCATGGAAACGAAGATGGCCGTGCTCCCCCGCCGGCATATTCAGAAATCCATGGCTCTTCAGTCGGCCCATCATCCAGCAATATCTCCGAACAAACACCAAATCGACCACCCTCGCCAGCTCCAAGCTACCGGACTCTTGACATTGGCACGTCAAACAGCATAACACCCAACAGTCACATTATCCCAAGAAGACCTTTATCATCGGGCTCCCAACTTCTGACTGTCCCTGATGAGGAAGCATCTTCATCATCATCATCATCATCATCACGAGAGGGGAAAAGACGATCGACAATTTTCGAACGCGCAGCCAAAGGAGGCTACAAGACCATGCTGAAAGCCCTGATCAAAACCGGCGCAAAGCCCACAGCCGGCTCTGATTCCTGGACGCCGCTACATCATGCCTCTAAATCTGGGCAGGACGGCGTCGTCTTAACATTACTGCAAGCGGGTGTTGACATAAACGCTGTGACCTCAGACGGCTTGACTGCGTTGCACATCGCTGCACAACATTCACACGCCCGTGTACTGTCTCTTCTCCTGGAACACGGAGCCGATAATAGAATATACGGGCCAACGAACTGGACTTCGCTGCATTACGCGTGCGATGGAGGGGGCTTGGATGCGGTTTCATTGTTGCTTGGGCGCGAAAAAGTCGATATAGAAGCGATGGGCCTGGATGGCTGGACGCCACTATATGCTGCTGCCGCTTCTGGACACAGAAACATCGTCGAGGCACTACTTGACCGGGGTGCTGACTATGCGTACGCGGCCAAAGATAAGTATGCTCCCACGACTGCGTTGCATCTTGCGGTCGCGAATGGGCATATGTCTGTCGTGCAGGCGTTGTTGTGCAGAATCAACATATGCCCAAATTACAGAGATTATAGAGGTAAGACTGCTCTCGATATAGCTATCGAAACTGGATCTGCACCCGCAACAGACCTCTTGATTCAGCGTGGAGTGGATATCACGATTGCAGATAGTAGGGGTGGCTCGTTGTTGCATCTGGCGACACGGGCTGGGAGCAGCGCTTTAGTTGCGGTTCTCCTCCAAGTGACCAGTGACATTGATTCTTTTGACGATGATGGCTACACTGCAGTCCTGGTGGCTGCCAAAGATGGTCATGACGAAATCATCAAGTTGCTCCAGCAGACTGGTGCCCAATTCGACCTCACTACGCCTACAAAATCCAATGCATTGCATTTGGCTACAGCAAACGGACACACCCGGACTGTTGAAATATTAATGCCGATTTTTCGCAGCGTGGATGACCGGACAACAGAGAAACATACAGCGCTGCAAATGGCTGCCCGTATAGGATCCGCTGAGATAGTAACGATGTTGTTGCGCCAGGGAGCAAGTCCACTGGCAAGTGACAACAACGGATGGACAGCTCTGCACTGGGCAGCAGCAGGTGGGCATACAGAGGTAGTATCAATTCTATCCAAGACCAGCTGCACACCCTCTACAACAGCAATCAATGGCCAAACGGCACTCGACCTAGCGTTTGCAAACAATCGAGAAGAAGTGGCGTTACGACTGTTAAAACGAGTGCCTCACTCCCTGACAGTGATCGAAGGGAACACCGCACTACATTTAGCTGCTGAACGGGGCATGACAAGGATAGCTTCTTTTTTGCACACCTGGGGCCGGTCTATAGACGAGCAGAACGATCAGGGCTACTCGCCCCTTCATCTGGCTTGCAAGGCAGGGCAGAAAGAGATGGTGAAACTTCTGCTGCGCCAGGGGGCCTCGATTCGGACATGGCATCCGAGCTTCCACACGCCATTCTCCGTCGCCTGTGAGAATGGCCGAGTTGCAATCATGCAACTGCTACTCAAGAAGACGCCGAGTATCGACGATCAACTGCCGGGGAACATTGAAATGGAGCCTTACAAACGACACGTTCTCATTCCTCTCTTGGAAGGAAAGCTACTTGATGCAAAAGATTCTATCAAGACAGACGCGCTCAACTGTGCCACGAGGGACGGCCATCCAGAGGTCGTTCAATTCTTGATGGAAAATGGCGCCATGCCCCTTTTTAAAAACCTCCATGGCGAGAATAAGACATTAACGATTGCTGCGCGGCATGGTCATTTTGAAGCTGCAATGGCGCTGATCGGCGGAAAATGGACTTTAGAGAAGCATTTACGACAGGCACTGTTTGAGGCTGCATCGGCAGGGCAGACCGGCTTTATCAAGGCGGCCATCGAACACCCCCACGAATACAGCAGGAGTATAACTGAGAGTGTGGCTCTTGCAGAGGCAGCACATGCGAAGAGGAGAGACATGGTTGAGTTCGTGTTGGGCCTAGGGGCCGATATCAACGGGAAAGCGTGGCTGCAGTGGTCACCCTTGTATGTGGCTGCTTTGCGCAGTAATGCAGAGGCTGCGAGGATTATTTTCGAGCACGGTGGAGACCCTGCAGTGCGGACGATGTCTGGTATGACTGCATTCTTGCAGGCTGCCGAGGGGGGTCGGGTCGAGATGCTCGAGCTCATGCTAGAGAATGGGGCAGCGCTATCTGACATCAACAACCGAGAGGAAACTGCGCTGCACTTGGCTGCGCTTCGGGGCCGAGATGATGCTCTACGGTTTTTGATGGCAAGGGGGGCAGATGTCCACGCCAGAGATCGTGATGGACAGACGCCGCTTGACCTGGCTATTCTGAACGGGCGGCCAGACACGGCCAAGCTCTTGAGTAGTTTCATGTATCGATTGACAAAGGGAGATTGATCGTGTTTCACTAGTTTGCTGATCTCATACGATGATAGAGCTGCATCATATGTTGAAGCATTGCACATGATGAAGGTATAAGTAAATTGAACATGAGATTATTAGAGAACCAAATAACACAACGCGTAAAGAAATATAGCCAGGCATAATCCAAAGACTCACAGAGACGAGATAGCTGCCCAGCCTGTCCGAAGACCAAATTCCTCATGCCACTATCCCTTCAGCATACCACCTGGACTAAACATTCCCTAGTTCTCCCCGTGCCTGCGCATCAAGTAGGTCCTGATTGAACCGTGGATCTAATCTGTTCAACAGTCGACTCTTATGTGGCTTCGCCTTCCTCGGGCTCTTCGGTGCGTCTTCTTCTGCTGACACAGCCTTCGCTTTCTTGTGCTTTAGGTCGGACTCGCGGGAGCTAGACGGCTCCAAATTGGGAGGACTCCTCTGCGCCGGGGTAGGTTGGGACATTGTTCCTGGTTGATGGATGGTACGTTCACAATTTGGAGATCTGCTGAAATATAGGTAGTTGTGTTTATTGTTGGTGTACCCGGATGGGTAGCAAGAGATCACGAGGATACGATGCGATATAATATCGGCGCGATCATTGACCTGGCACCGAATCAGACTAGCAAATAATAAGAGAGAAAATCTCCTGACATACTGTAGAGCTCCAGTGAGAGAGACTTGTTCAAACGGCGGAGATATCACATTGAGACTTTCAAGAGCGACATGACGTATGCGCCAGCATCATATGATGGATGACGTGAAATGCAGTCAAAAGACATCCACGGGACAGGAATCTTCCTCAGATTGAGTTGTGATAGGAACTGGCTTTCCGAAAACTTATTTGATCTTGGCTGCGGTTTCGTTTGGGCTCAATCTTTCTCTCCAAGACCTGGGATATGGATTCTTTCACCTCCCCATTTACGAACTTGTCTTCCGAGCATGGGCAATGTCTTATTACACATTCCGCCAGGAGTCTGGAAAGTAGAGGAGGATGAACATGGCGATGAGTCCGACACCCGGGGTGGCAGCATTCTCGACAATGAACAGCGAGCGCCAGCTGCGGATGCCATTCACACCTTCGAGACCATCAAGGATTTTGGCAGCTAGTAGACCGCCAAAAGAAGCCGAGAGAATAGCGGCAGAGATATAGAAACCGAATCGTCGCGACTTTAACTAGCTTGATAAGACCAGGACCAGAAGAACACCTGGGGCAAACCCTACCCCAACGCGACCAAGCAGACATTGCAGCACTCCGAGGCGATTGAAATCTTTGGTTGCAGCCATAATGCATGTCAAGTCTTCCTTGACGACCATGGTTCCAGGCAGGAAGAGTGATGACCGTGTTCGGCTCAGAAAGAGGCTGTGGACTCTTATTTTGAGCAAGTGTACCAGGGGCAACAGCAGCGTACTCAATACGGTCCATGTATGTAGGACAACAGAGAATTCTGTTGCCAATTAGTCTTTTCCTTACTGAGACACTCAATTTTAAAGAGTACTCGCCTTTACATCTGGTCAAGGGTCGCGCTGTGTGAGCCTATGTGTATCTCGCTGCCTTGCGGCAGAGAGAGATATTTGGCAGCCAGGGCTCACCAAGCGTGGACATGTTTGACATATGGCGCGGATAGGATTCAGAAATCTGATGTGTCCTACATGTTCTCCGGAAGTAGTGACTATCAAATTGCCACCCCGGCTGCAAACTCGTCCCCCAAAGGCAATCGGTTGGACCGGATCGTTGGAAGATGTGCCGGAAAGAAAGTTCAGTTCTGGCTCGTCCCTGAGACATTTGTGACACCAGTGACATACACTGGGCGCTGCCAGGTACCCGATACCTGGTCGCGGTATCTAATGTAAAAGGAAACCAAGTACTGGGTACAACTTCCCAGATATCATGATGTAGTTTCCCTGAGCCACAGTGCAATGCCTCTTCACCATCAGCATGATGAACTCCTTTCTTTGAATTCACTGTCGCTCGACATCAACTGTCTTACCCTTTTCCCCCTTATATATTTCAGTCGTCACGCTGTCTCCCCCCTCTCCTCATCTCTCTCTTCCACCCTGTCTCTGGCCCCCACCGCTGCCCAAACGAATACTTCACGCGATACGAACAATCAGGGAGCGTGACTAGCTACAACTCCCCTCTCAGAAGAGCTGCGGCCTTCATCAAATCATAAGGCTCCTCATGCCTCGCAAGGACTTTCGACAAGACCTCACCAAGGCCTCAGTTCCAGGACTCTATCCCCATCTAAGCGGTATCGCTGAAGGCGACGATGATGGCTCTTTCTGCTTTACTTATACTCCGCCCTTTAGCAACCAACGTTTCAACATCCATGTAAACACTTTTCCAGGTGAGCAGCTTGAAAAATAAAAATCGGGCCTTTTTCTAACACCCTGTTGCAGAGTGCTCGGAATATCCCCAGGATCACCAATTCTTTGCCTTTTCCGATGATGACAATATCCCGGATGCAATATCGACGGTCTTGAGCAGATACCATCCTTCAATCGGTCATCCAACCATTGAACAATTCCTCGCATCCATCAGCACCTGCTTCAATAATGCTATATTCGATACCGCATCCTCAAACGATCCAACGCCACAAAATCCCGGTGTGGATGCCCAAGCCGAGGATAGCGATGACTGGGAGATGGAAAGTGTGGACTCAGCCCAATTCGAGAACACGGACTCATCCGTGCCCTTGGAGGTGCTCCGATCAGATATACAGGCTGTCAAATGTGCAGGATTCAGAGTCGGCTTTCTTGGAAATCCCCGTGGCTCTGTCATCCTCAGCATATCTTACCGGGTGAGAAAGCTTTTACTCCCCAGCGATGTCCTGCGCGCCTGGAATGTCAAAGAGACAGAGTATCTGGTACTGTTGATTCGCTATCCATACGGCTACTTAACAATGCGGGATCTTCTTAAGCAACCGGAGTCCGGTCAAAAACAGCTTGTTCAGATGCATGTTGGCCTTTGTCAGTCATATAAGCCGACACTCGCTTGTGCGAAGCAGCAATTTTCTCCTAGCCTTTTTGAAAACGCATGGGCGAACCCCGAACTGGGTGGTTCAGACGGTGGTACTACAGCAGGCGGTAATGAGACTGCATTCCACTCTTTGCTGATTGGAAGCTCACTGAGCAATTTGCTGAACGGCGGTTTTCTCTACATATTACGTTACCGACTGGATCACAAGATTTCATGGGCAGAAGCAGAGGAACTCCTCCACATTAATCAGGGCACACAGTCACCCTCTGGAACCCCCATCAAGCGGCAAATCTGCAAGCCTGACACCCAGGACAATTACACTCCCAGTATTCTTACGGCAGATCACATGAAGGACAAAACAAAGCCAGATCAATGTGTCCTTCCTCTAGCGGCAATGCAATTCGTGCTGCGGCGGTTCGTCAGGAGCACCGAGTTCTGCCTCAACTGCCACCGCAGAATTGAAAGCGGATTCGAAGCCATTAAACCATACGTTTGCTCGAAAGAACTGTGTCTTTACCAGTATATCAGTCTGGGAATGGGGCAAAGCGTGGAATGGGAAATTTTCACACAACCTCACGTTGTCGACTTACTTGTCAGCTTGACCTACTGCAGAGCTGTAGCTGGTTTGCTGGAGGACTTCCCTCCCAGCGCTGGCCTGAAAATCCCCCCAAATGATGCCTCCGTCTGTTCCTTCAACCCAGCTCTCGGGAGACTTCGTGTCGCAAAGAGCCAAAACTTGAAGGTCGGAGATCGCCTCATGCTCCGAGCAACAAGTGTCAACGATACCCGAATACAATGGCAATGTACCGTCGAAGACGTTGGACAACTTCCTGATGTGAAGATCTCGGATTGTGTATCATGGACGTCTGTACCGGCCAAAGCCTATGATGATGTTGAACTCTTCGTTTACGATAGGGACTTCGATAAGTTAACCGCTAGTGAAAAACGCAAGGCGATTACGGCTTTGTTAGATACACTCCCCAGTGTGAATGCGATGCGGGACCACATAACTGGCAACCGCGGCGAACACATACAATGTTTATTGTCGTCGTGGACTGAACAAGTGTCGCCCTCTGCGCTATACGTGCTGCAATGGATTCTTGCCTCGAATCGATCCTACCTAGTGCATGAGGACAATCCCGAACACATGGTGTCCAACATGCCGGGCTACATTCAATTTCGAGTGGCCCAAGGCGCACCAGACAAAGAAGCCCGGTTCGTACAAGCGGTGAGAAATGCGTCTTCGCGCAAGAAGCGCGGCAAGAAATATCCCACCTTCTTTGCGTGGCACGGCAGCACCGCGTCAAACTGGCATAGCATCTTGCGGGAAGGCCTTCATTTCAAACAAGTCATACATGGCCGGAGCCATGGCAATGGTGTGTACATGGCGTCTCACTTGAATACGTCTTTGGGCTTTACTGGAGCTATCTTGGAAAGGAGGAGTTGGCCTCGCAGCAAGCTCTTTGTCAACAAAGTCATATCGCTCAACGAGGTCGTCAACTCCCCACAAGATTTTGTGTGTTGCAAGAGTGGATTCTACGTTGTGGCACAGCTTGACTGGATTCAAATGAGGTACCTCTTCATTCCGTCAATTCTAGATGAGGCAGAGGCCTGCAAGACCAGTCCGTCAAAGGTCTATGAGCAAGATCCACTGATGATAGCAACTGGCACATCATGCCATATTCGCGTACCTTTATCTGCTACACAAACTCACCGAATGAGCTACTTGCATGCCGACGAGCGAGTGAGATTATGGGCAAGAGTATCACAAGACAACAGTGACGCCGACAGTGTCGCAACTCTGGCAGAGGACTTGGAGCTGATGGGATTGCCGACTACAGAAGGTGAGAGGCAATTCAAGATCGACATCTCCCAAACGGACTTTCGGCCCGGGACCCTCGATACTTCTTCGCTGAAATTGCTCGGGCCGCCTACATACGCAACCCCGGTGGCAACCAAAGCCTTGCACCGACGTCTACAGGAGATCCTTAAGGTACAACAGACAGAGTTCCAGCATGTCCTTGGCTGGTACATTGACCCCAGTCTGGTGACAAATGTTTACCAGTGGATTGTAGAACTACACAGTTTCAAACCTGATATCCCGCTTGCCGCTGACCTCAAGGCCGCCAAAATCCCCAGCATTGTGACCGAAGTTCGTTTCCCGCCACAGTTTCCACACTCGCCCCCCTTCGTACGCATCATTCGCCCTCGTCTTCGGGGATTCGCCGCTGGCGGTGGAGGCCATGTCACGATCAATGGCTCTATGTGCATGGAGCTCCTGACCAATACGGGGTGGTCGGCGATTTACAGCATGGAGAATGTCTTACTCCAGGTTCGGTTGGCTCTGACCAATTTGGAGCCTCAGCCTGCACGGCTGGATAAGAATAAAAAGGAATATTACAGCGTGGGAGAAGCGGTAGATGATTTCAGGCGAGTATGCAGAGTTCATGGATGGCGAGTGCCCGATGATCTTCACCAGCTTTCATGGAACTAGCGCGAGGCGCATGTGTCCACGACTACAGATTGAGATACGTGGCGTGACTGCGTAGCGTCAATTGAGATAGAAAGCTTTGTTGTGCGTGGAGTGCTTTCAGCTGCGTCATTCCACGCTTTTTATTTGAAATGGCCGAGTGTTGAGATTGTGATAATGCTATCCACTTCACTGAGATGAGCCCGGGCTGGCTGCATGTCCACGCTTCCTGAGGGAACAATGCTTCCATTCGTAAGAGAAAAATCTCCGGTAAAGACCCCAAAAGTATAGACATAGCAACAAGTCGTACTCTTTCTCTACGTTGGTCCAACTTCTCACACGCTACCAAACCACCTTCCATGTCCCTTTTGGTTTACCTTGACTGACAGCAAGCTCAAATCAGCGGATGCAACCATGACCCTCGCTTTCCCGATCGCGAATTTATTCCCACCGATTGGATGCTGGCTATCTGCATGTAGTGTGGAGTGGCCGAGGTTGGTTTGGTTCGATGGCGAGAAAAGCGTATAAAATCCTCTCATCAATCCCTGCCATCGTGTGATCCGCACTCGTCATCACGATTGGACTTCTGGGATGCCATGGATGTAACCTCAGACGCCAATGCTTCAATAGCGTCTTTGATGTATTCTTTCTTCCACCGGTTTTCTCTAACAAAATATGGGTATTGTTGGGGGAAAAAAGAAAAGGACGTCAATTCTGCTACGGTCGCGATTGTATTTCGTTAACATTTACACCTGGGTGTGCTGAGAGAATAGCCAGGATTCACCTTGAGTCTTAAGATCTCTTCGGCCCAAGAGGAGGGGATGATTCCAGGAACAAGCTATATGAAGCAGAGACACTTAGTGTTCTTGGAAAGCCAACTAGCACAGTCGCCCTCCACCACTCATCTAAATGCGAGCAAACGATATCAACATGTTGGATGACACCATATACCACGGTGATCAACTGCATTTCATCTGCCAGGAGAAGGCGCCAGAAACGTACATAAACATGTCCTCGCCCGAGTAACGAGGGCAGTAGTTGCCATTTCATCGCTCGTCCGTGTTCACGCCCAGATTCTAGCACAGACGACCTATTCGATTCATTATGGGGGCTTTTTCCTTCACAGCTCAAGAAAAGCCCACGGTGGGGAACGATGAACGCTCCGATGAGACCAGCATCGTTAGTGATGGTAGTCTGCAATATACGGCACAAGGAGGAGCCAACTCATCCAAAGTGACCTACCAGGAGGCCTCAGGGGCGCCGATCGAGACAAATTCACCCCTGGGATACTCCGTCGGCTTTCTCACTGTCGCCTTCCTGAATTTGGGCAAGATGATCGGGTCGGGTGTATTTTCAACACGTATGTTAGAGCGCTCGCAATCTAAATGATATCGGGGATTATTGATGCTGACATGCACGACCCTCCTAGCATCCTCAATTGTCCGGGGCACAGGCTCGGTTGGACTGAGTCTGATTTACTGGGTCATCGGATATCTGATGTCGGCCAGCACACTGTCGGTGTATCTGGAGTTTGCGTCTTATTTTCCGAGTCGGTCTGGTTCAGAGGTTGTATATCTGGAACAGTCCTATCCGCGCCCGAAATACTTCTTTCCCACTGTGTTTGCTGTCCAGACGGTGCTTTTCTCGTTCAGTAGCAGCAATGCCGTGGGTAGGTCGCCGTCTTCTATACATGACTCTCGCATTTAACGTATACGGTCTGCTAATGATCCTAGTATTCGCGCGGTATCTCTTCAAATTGGCCGATACGGAGTCAACACCATGGAAGCTCAAGGGAGTCGCCATTGCATCGTATACTGTCGCAGTGTTGTGTCAGTTTCACCCCAGCTATAACAAATGAGCGAGCGACTGATCTACTAACATATCTCCTGCTCAGTGTTGTCCTTCAATACGAAATGGTCTCTGCGGCTGTGTAATGCGATCGGAGTGGTCAAGCTGATTGTCCTCATTTTGTGAGACTGCGTCGCTCTTCTGGCTGTATCCAACTAACATTCTCTCAAGCATCGGTATCACCGGTTTAGTGGTCCTGGGGGGCAACACATCTGTCGCTGATCCGACCATCAACTTCCGAAACGCGTTCGAGGGAGCCTCGTCGACCTCAGTCTACGGCACCACCAACGCCATCGTCAAGGTAATGTTCTCGTATATGGGGTTCGAAAACGCCTTCAATGTAGTCAACGAAGTCCGAGTACGTCTTCTATCATTCACTTCATCCTGTTAATTCCTCAGCTAATACTTACCTTCAGAACCCGGTCAAAACCCTCCGGTGGAGTGCCCCGGTGGCATTGCTCCTCACAGCGACATTGTACATTCTTGCAAATATCGCATACTTCTCCGCGGCATCTAAAGAAGAGATCCTCAACTCCGAGGTCGTGGCTGCTGCCGTCTTTTTTGAAAAGGTATTCGGCACAAGTGGTGCAGCTCGCGCACTCAACTTCTGGATCTGCGTCAGTGTCTTTGGAAATCTGCTGAGCGTCCTGGTTGGATCATCGCGCATGCTGCGCGAGTGTGGAAGGTATATTTTCTTTCCGCAATCTTCCTATAACCATCCACTGGTTGACATTTCCTCTCACAAACTAGACAAGGTGTCCTCCCATTCACCTCCTTCTGGACCTCCACCCAGCCTTTTGGTACACCTCTGGGCCCGTACGCCGTGAAATGGGCAATGACTGTCTTGATGATTCTGGCACCTCCCGCTGGTGATGCCTTCAATTTTGGTCCGTGATTCTTTGTCCATGCACAAATGAAAGTTCCTGGCTGCCAGCTAACCAGCGCAGTCGTCGACCTGGGCGTGTATCCAACCGCTTTCTTCACCTTTCTCCTCAGTATCGGACTCCTCGCCACCCGCTACCGTCGCAAGCATTTAAACATCCCTCGCTCCGAGTACCGCGCTTGGGATATTGCTGTTGGTTTTTCACTTCTGTCAAATCTGTACATGCTCGTTGCTCCATGGTATCCGCCCACCACAGGTGCCACTGGCGGAGATGTCAGCTTCTGGTACGCGACATACTGCGTTGTTGGACTGGGAATGTACGTTGTCTTCCTCCCACTCCTCCAAAGCACGGCCTAGAGAACGGGCAACATGTGCAGGTACTGATGATAGGCACAGTGTCGGCTTTTGTGCTGTTTACTACTTCGTCTGGATCAAGGTCCTTCCCCGCTATGGCGGGTACCAGTTCCGACAGACGATCTTGGACATGGATGGAGGAGCCACAGCGCATAGATTAGTGAAGGTACCGAACGAACAGCTTGAGAGCTGGGATGCCACGCATGATGCAGTGGGGCGTGTTCGGCAGAGAGCTGCGCGCGTTAGCACTGATGAGAAGATTTAGGCTGTTATGTGTGCTTATTTCATTGTTGTGCTTTCTTTTTCTTGCTTCGCAGGCGAAACCAGACGATATACGATGTTGAACTGGGATTGAATGTGAAATGTTTGATTGTTTCGGTCATGGCATATCATTCATTGATTATCTGAATATCCTTGTTGAGCAAGACAATATCAACCCTCCCGGCTCAAGATATCCGAGTCACCGGCATCCAGGACGGCCATCGCAGAGCAACGATACAATTTTCCACATGCGGTTCCCATTTCAATCTGCATGAAGGTTGAGATGAGATGTTAGTCCAACTGAGATTCAGCTCTCCGGAATAACCCCAAGGGAGGATTCCATCGCTGAGCTGAGCGGGCGAGCAACTGTCCTCTCCAGAGCTGTTTTGTCCTGGCTCGTCGTGCTATATTGTGCATTTCATCTGAATCAAACATATGCACGAGAGGCTGTAGAATGTATCCAATAATCGACATGTAGCAGACATGCCGGCGACCGAGTGCAGGTTCAAAAGCAGACTCCTTCGTCGAGGTATGAAGCTCTCCGGGGCGTTAGACTGGCATATATACACTGGTTTTCCACATGTACAACAGCCGGTCTAGGCACCATCGCTGAGCGATTTCTTCTCTCCAGGGCCATACCATACCACACTGGTATGGCATAGCATGGCCCCTTCGCTGAGGATTTATACAGTGGGAAGGATATGGGGGTAGATGCGTACGTTGTTTCCACTGAAGTGGTGGACCGGAGTTTTGGCCACTGTAAGATCAAGTGTTAGCTTCACCCATTCTACACGTTACTAGCACTTGCATGGTATCCCAATACGAGAAAACACGACTAAATCGTGGGGAAGAAAAGGGGGAAATGACGTACGCATGGCATAGTACTCGAGCTCCGACTTGCGCAGAGGCGGGCAATTTCCTGCGATGAGAACGAGCTTCGCCTTGCCCGAACGGAGGGTCTTGAAGGTGGATTTCGTGCCCATCGTGACTGGATCGAGGTCAGTCAGCCGATTTTTCGTCAAGATCCAGGATTTCAATCAACCTTTCCCGGATTTCATGACCAGAGCAAGACGCGAGGAGACGGTGTCTCCGGTTTTCTTTGCCTTGACCATTTTGACGCGAGGGGTATGGTGATTTTGAATCGCAGGGGTGAACGAAGCTTGAGGAACGTCGACAGAAATTCTTGTCTTCTGCTGTTTGCCGAGTCCACGTGATTTTCAGGACAATATCAAGGTCACGTGAATACAGAGATAGTACTATATCGTTGACTTGGTAGCTGTATCTATCAAATTTTGGTGTTACTAGATCTAAAGAAATGGCAAAATGTATCCATTCATAATAAGAAGAACGGAATTCTGTTTTTGTTGCTGCTGTGATCACTTCGAGCTGCGTGGTATGTATATGCCAGTACCTGGAAGAACAAAGTGGTGTCCCAGGCTCTCAGACCTGTGCTAAGCCCATGGATGTACGGGAGTCGAGTAAGTTTCCATGGGCAACGTTCGAGAAAGCTCCTTTGGCTACTCCTATCGAGCAGGTCATATCTCGTCAGCTTCAAGCTATGTACGCTTCCTATTGCACAGACTCGACTGATGAAGCTGTTTCAATTGATCTATTATCATACCACCTCCTGGAATGTTCAAGTTCCCCCTTGCTTGCGTCATGCTTCTCCAGTCTATTCTGTACATCGCTCCACCCAACTTTGAATGACCCCTTGGACAGTCGGCTCATACTCTTTCAGTCGGATGCCCTCTCCATCGACGAACGTATTCGCCTGGCAAAACACCATAGGTGGATCCTTCTTGGAGATGACGATGTCCCGCCACTCTAATGCTTCGCTGTCCACGGAGGTGAGACCTTCGTATAGCTCCCGACAGCTCTCACTATCTGCGGTGCATCGATGGATGTGGAGTTGGAGAAGCATTCGGCCTAATGAGGGCTTTCCTTCCTGGAGGGTACGGGAACGGTCTACCCGGACTGTCAGGGCCTTCGTACTGCGGTCACAGGTGATTGTGTATAGCCCATCCGTGTCGCGGAGGAGATGTTGGAGGATTGCGTAGTGGGCCTGGTCAGTTAGTCGAAAGTTCCTGATTTCATTGGGGAGCTGAGCTTACTCGGCTATGTGCCTGTCCCCATTTCTGTACAATCTTAGCACTTTTGAAACACTTGGATGGTTCTAAGAAGCCTACCTTTGTATTAGGGTCGTAGTTCTCTAGACCACGGAGTCCATCCACTCCGAGCTGCAAATACATGTTGTAGACCACTGTCATATATCAGCATGGACTACCCTTATTGACTCCGACATTGAGCACTCACAGTCATCCGGCTTGATATCACTTTCCGCCGTATACCCGAACAATTGTAAGATCTCCACATTGTCGATCAGGTACGCGCCAACGAGTTCGGCCCTACACTCGTCAACAGACGTGGAAAGATCTCCAAACACTCCCGTCCAGGTTTGCCCGGGTCGATACCAGGACTCGATAGGCTTGCCATTTAGAGGGTTGAGAGGTGGTTTTTCCGGATCAAAGTTGAAGCTGTCTGGAATTGATTCGACAAGAAACCTTCCGGTGCCATGACCCATAATCTCATGCAAAACAACCCAAATATAGTAGGAATGAAATCGATGGTGGCTGAAGACCTCTTTTTCCGACTCATCAATCATGTGGAGCCCTCTGCATCGCTGACTTTCGGCTGCCATTCGGTTCGAAAAGATGATATTCTTGTATCCGACTTCTTGTCGAATGTCGTTATACTGCGCATCTTCTCTTAGCACTGTGACATATGCACGGGGTTCATCGAATCACCTACATTCGGGAGGTTGATACCAGGGAAGATGATACTCGAGCAATAAGCAAGACCTAGTCATCATGAGACTACGTCTCCCACCAAACGAAGAGAAAAGGATGTAAGCTTACTCTGCAGGCTCGAAAAGTCCGGAGGTTTGAACAAATTCTTCTCGAATGGCCCTTTGTCACCACTCTCAGTATCGACCCAGGGGAGCTGATCGACAAATCGATTCGCCATCTTCGCCAGATTATTCAATATGCTAGTCTCATGCTCATCTGGTAGACCAACGATACCCTCAAACTCCCCGCGGACACCAAATGGGTCTCGATATGGTTCTATAAACCCAATGACCGTCTCCACCGGAGGTGCTTTATCGTTGACCCAGATGCGCAGAGAATTTCGATACGCTTCTAGATTCCCGTTGAGGAAGCTCTTCTGTATACCCCGCAGCATTTCCGTCTGGGACTGAGTCATCGTATAGCTCATCGCTTGATCAAGATACTGGCAGATGCGTTCCAGCTCCTGCTTGTGGTCACCTTTCACTAGCCGGATCGTTTTCCCTGGCATTGAATCAGTCGCGAAGCAGCCCGCTTCGCCTTCAGCTACCGAGGCTTGCAGAATGTTATAGCACGAGTCTGTCCTCATGATGCGGGTATTCTCCGGTAGGATACCTTGTTCGCTCATGAGCTCCGAGACCGAAGAAATGTCTTCTGGGGACTTATCCCAGTCTTTCCCGAGATAGTACGTCGTCTGGGTAAAGTCACTGGCGTGGCCCAGACCACTGGGAAATGGCTCGAACATGGGGTCCACAACAGCATCCAGCAATACTTTGACATCCGGAGAGCCAACAACTAGTTTTTCAAGGCTCTCTTTGGGCATGTCAGGAATAAATTTCTGGTCGCCAGAACCCTACATCTGTTACTTGACGCTTGAGATACTCCCAACAGACGGCGTTCTTACATAGTAGTTGCCAACATTGGACAGGAAGGTCGCGGCATAATCCAGAAAGCCCTGTACATGGTCGAAATCCACCCTGGTCGTGGCCGCCAGACCCTCCCAGTCGCCATCGCAGAGCTGATAGAGCGCAATAATAAAGTTGAAAATCCCGGTGGCTTCGGGGGAAACCTGCCGCAGGATCACTCGCGCGCCAGCCCATGCTGCCCTGGAAATCCGCCATATTAGCCCTTTGGTCCCAATGATCCTGATCAGAACCGCCGGGTAGCACCTACTTGGCCATATAGTGGGCGTAGGCTTGTTGCTGGGCGGTTAGCCCGTCAAACGCTGTCGCGACGGACAAGCGGTATACCTGGGGCTTCACCATGGTGGATGGACTCGCATGGTACCGTGAAACTGGCGGTTGGGGAGAGTTGGTGACGGAGGCAGGCTGTCCACCGACTGTTGGGCTGCAGTTGACCCCGCGTCGACATCACGTGCGATGCGGTCATCGAATGCGACCAGCGAACTTGCCGGAGCCGTCGTTCGTGTAGTTATTCACGCTGTCGGTGCTGCTTTGGATGTGTGACAGGGATGTCTGCATCGTCCCTCGTGGCTCATCCAGTATGTGGTCTCTGCCAATTCAGCCATTCTGTGCTCGTCCAGACATAATTCTTTTCTCCCCTGGACAAACATGATTGCATTTCACTGGAGATAAGCTGAAGGCCGCACTCCCGTTGCGAACCATGGGTCTGCTGGATGTATACCCGTCCGTCCCGAAGGTGGAGTGGTCAACATCATCGACTCGGACACTCTAACTACTCTGCTAGATTGTATATTCCCGCTAACCACATGCAGACCATGCTTGTCCCCGGCGAAATTGTCCCGATAACATCGGCAGTCTATGAATTCAGAGCAAGGCAGCTAAGGAACAACCCATCAATGGCCTGGATACTCTCGATTCTGACGCCCCGGCGCCCAACCCAGTCTATCTCATCTACAGAAGAGGAACCCCTGATCACCCCCACCGTTAGAGTTCAAGTGAACCGAACGACCAAGGGACTATCAAGGACAAATAAGTGTCATTGTACATCATCAATCTCACATAGTGGATGCCGGGGCTATCATCGCAGCTACATTCACCGCCGAAGAAGATGGCATCACCGAGTTGGCGCTCGTCGTAATGGTACTTCCTATGAATCCATCGCGTCAGTCAGGTACACCGATGGCTCAAGCCTGAACCACGTACTTGGATCCCAGGGTTGCTTCAGACGCACAATACATTGAAGACGTGACCCGCAGACCCTCGGTAAAGAGATTACCTGGCATACAGCCCAACTGACCAGGCCAGAGCAGTCGTATCCAACGTCGCCGTAGTCATACGGAGGCTGGTCGCCGGTAGGGCCCACGTTCCTCACGATGGTTCTGGGGTCCGCTGGGTCCCGTTGCTTCAGCATAAGACTCTCACAAGCGTCGCAAAGGACATAAACAAGAAAGAGGAGTCGAGAGAGTTTGATGAATGTGAGAGGAGAATGCAAACACGAAGCGAAGGTGTGGTCCTGACAATCCTCAACGTGAAACGATGGGCTCTACAAAGAAGACACGCGCCATTCTCATGTTGTCTCATACAGACCCTTTTTCTCCCATTTTGCCCTGTCCAATGCTGGCTCACGTTCTTTGACTGAGGAGGGAGACCTCATACGCAATCACATGAGTGAAACTTTTGCATATCAATTCTGCATTTTCAGATAAACAAAGCTTTCACGATCCATCCAGGATCTACCGCCTGTTAATGAATTCGAAGGAGATATATGAACAATCGCAGTCAGCCAGATAGGGAGGAAAGAGCAATCAATGATTGATCCCTCTGAGAATCAGCTGTTGGAAAAGCCCATGAAAATATTCAACGCCTTTTAAGACCCATAAGATGAGCCTTCCGCTATGGCCCAGGACAGTCGACCATGACAGAAGACCCGGACAAGGCGTGTGAATGGATGATTTTTGCGTGAATTTTGACTTTGTAGTATCCCGGATTAGATGCGAGATCTGGTGGAGACACCTTGTGTTCGATTCATGGAGCTAAGTCGAAGCAATAATCAATCGGCAGATATAAGAAACAGGTAGGCTCCAGGTCCATCTCATTATGTATGTGACCAGCATCGATCCATTATCTGTAAACACATCAGTGACACCCGTCCAGACGGGAATGTAGCTAGATGCATCTACGAGAGCCTGGACATTTCGGCAGGTTAGAGATTCCCAACTTTGGCACGGAAATCACGTAGTCAGATGTGTGAGATGTATAACGTATTCGGTAAGCGAGCGGGGATTGTAAGCAAGTGGTGGAACACCACCCGATTTCCATGAATACATGAGATTCAAGCGCATTTTATCAACCAACCAATTGTATTTCTATAGAAAACTAATTACTAGGTGGATTAGGATATTGTAAGCGTTTATGTCCTAGAGTATGATAATTAGAACACTACGGGGGAGCTTATATACGTAGTCCAACTGCAGCAGGCCCTGTATCTATAGACCCAGTATCTTAAGCTTCAAAGCCCTGATTCTCCTGCTAAAATCACTCCTGGCCCTCCTTCATAGAGAAGCCCTCTGTAGTAGTAAGCTGCTTAGTAAACTTCTTCTTCTTTTAAAGCTTCTTCTTATTTGCAGCTCGTAAATCATGGAGTTCTTAACATAGAATAACTGTCTCATTTAAAGCAATTTCATTGCTTTTAATGATCTTGTCTAACCAAACCTCTAATAAAGAGGTAGGACTCTGTGAGTATTCCTATATATACCTCTAGAGCTTCCTTTTAACTATAGATGCCTACTTCTCGAGCTATCTAGTGATATATAGTGTCTTTAGTACTAAGTTAGTTAACCGGCTACCTAGTAATATAGGTATTTTAAGCTAAATATTTAGCTGGCTAAGCACCGTCTCTGAGTTATATAGAACTAGCCTAGTAGCAGAGAAACCACTATAAATATTACTAGTAGTATAGATCTCTGTACACACCAGAGGGAAAGCTTCAAGAAAGTCAAGCTTATTAATATAATTAAACCTAAGGCGCATCTGTATTTCTACTAAGCGTCCATATACATGCTTTAATAGTAAAAAACAGCCAACATCTAGAGGTTATAGTAGATGTGACAAATAAGCAGACATACAGATAGGAATAATATTATTCTCACTACATGTCTTGTTAAATTAAGGTGTTAGATAACTACTATAGTTATCTAATATTAGTAGATAATATTTCCCAGTTATACAACCAGTAGTTACAGGAATAAAGAGGTTTTTAAGCTAGTAAAGGCTTATTTTATTACTAGTCTAGCTATTTAGACTAACTTCAATCCTCTAGTTATATGGTAGATTATTCTAATACCAGCCCTCTATATAGACCTTTCCTTTGAAGATAATGTATGGCGAGAGAGCCTATCCAGAGATATTAATATACTTAATAAAAGTAACTCATTTCCGATTCCCTAGCTGTACAAGAGGTGTTCTACCATAGTAATCTACTCTAGTAATTACTTGAGTAGTAGCTATTAGGCCCATAACAAAGCCAGTCTTATTAAAGTTATAGATATCTTCCTAAGTACAATCCCATGCTGTATTATTATAATTTATACGCAATCAAACCACTCTTTTATAATCTTGGGATCCTTATATTAAGTATACTAATAGTTATATCATCTAGAGAAGCATAACTTCAATTCATCATACCTTTGGATAAAGTTGTAGACCCATTTCTGCCTAATAGATTAATCTCTAGTAGCAAGAAGAATATTAGCTATTTCTTATATATAAGAGGGACGGGGAGGTGCTCCATATTAAATAAGCAATAGGATCTATTGTATAAGCAATTCCTCTTTATTATAAGTTATTTTATGAGAGTTAGCGCGTGTTTCTAAGCATAAAGATATTCCTTATAGTCATCAACGGAGGGTTATATCAGAGATATTAAAAGTTCGTACTGCTTCAGCAACTATAGAGATTTATGAATTTTTTAAAGCAGAGATTGCTAATAGGATTCTACCCTCTTGCTCAGCTAAATTTCTAGCCTTTTGACGCGCTTTTGGAGGCATAGTTAGTGGTTGAAGATGTTGAGTTTTTTTGATGCGTCCAAAATGCGTGTGTTCCACCGCTCGCTTACAATCCCCGCTCGCTTACCGAATACGTTAGATCAGGATTCAATGATCTAAGCAGAGATCAAATGAACAATTCCTTCAGGTCGATCCGACCACCCAGGTCTCGAACGAAAGTCAGTCACGCATGTAAGTGGATTGACCGGAAATTCATGCCGACCTGAAGGAGGGTGACATGGGTCGTGTGAATAAGAAGCGGTCTGGAAGTCGCCCTCGTTGGTTATACTCGCAGAGTTCAGCTCATTTGGGTATCTTGGAGACAGTTGATCATGCAGATTCATCTTATTGGCTGCCTACGAGTGGTAGCCGATACTTGCTTCGACAATCACCCTAATAATAAGGAACTCCCAATTGGACCCGTCTGATGGCCAGCCTCGTCCACGCAGTACAGAGTAAGTACCGGTCAGTCGGGCTGTGTCGATCATTGGGTGTTTTCTTTTTCTCTACTTCGTACTTCCAGATCATCATTCGATCCCCGGGAGTTGGTCGCCATCCAGCCCTCGACACATACCGAGAACCTTTCTTGGAGAGAGATAGGAAACACGCCCGATGAGACGACAGCGTATGACGACTCCGTCCCCTTGATGGTCACTCTGGACACGATGGAGGATGCTGACAGCAAGGAACCAGCGATGATCCCTGAGGGGTGAAACACGGGGGGCCACTTGGCATTCGGGGACCTTTTTTTTCCTTTTTCATCCCGACCGTCTGGAGCCCGCGGGGCAATTTAGGGCTTTGGTGACAGTCCCGTCAAACCCCGTCGACGATTCCCCACCAGCGGACTCGGCCGGGGTCCATATTATTCAGGTGAGATTCTGGGTTGGCGGGTTCCCTTTTTTGGGTCCATGCGTTGCGTTGCGCCCGATAGTCCCGCTGCCAACCATCGTCGGTAGGTGATGATGCTGTCTGATGCAATGCAAGACAGACCCGTCCGAATGGGACGCTCTGCCGCATCATCTCACCTCGCCGACCTGGGCGGCCTCTGCTCTGCCGACCTCGCCGACTGGATGTGGCGTCCGATGATTGCATCCCTGGTTTTAAATACGTACATAGCTTCTGCACATAGCGGCGGTGGAGGAGCCCGGACACCGGTATCATATCGTGTGCCGTCGAGTCACAGACGACGGGAAATCATCGTCAGCTTCCATGTGTAAGGAATAATAATACCACACCGAGAACGGCCGAGAAAAACCTTATTTGCGCGTGCAATTCGTGGGGATCATCTCTGCAGAGCGAAAGGAATACCATGCCGCTGCAGCCGATAGTGCATCCCACTTACGAGCCGACGACGGGCACTTGGCAGTATGTCATTGCGTGTCCGACGACGCGGATGGCAGCCATCGTCGATCCGGTGCTCGATTTCGATCCGTCCTCCATCACCATCGGGACCGCATCGGCGGACGCCCTGTTGCGCCTGGTCGCCGCCCAAGGCTATCGCGTGAGCCATTTGCTGGAAACGCATGCCCATGCAGACCACCTCACCGCTTCCTTCTATCTTCAGCAGACCCTGGTCGCCGCGGGGAATCCCCGTCCCTCGATCTGCATCGGAGAAAACATCCGCATCGTACAGGAGTGGGTTGGGCGCAAGTATGCCATCCCCGGGGAGGAGCTGGTCGCCGTGTTTGACCATCTCCTCGTGGATGGCGAGGAGTTCGCCATCGGTGACGTCGTCGCCTCAGTCCTTTACCTGCCCGGTCATACCCCCGACCATATCGCCTATCGCATGGGGGACAATGTCTTTACGGGCGATTCCATCTTCAATCCAGATGTGGGCAGCGCACGATGCGATTTCCCTGGCGGCGACGCGCGTGCTCTCTACAAGTCCATGAAGCGGCTGTTGGCCCTGCCGCCCACTGTCCGGCTCTATACCGGCCATGACTACCCCCCGACCACGGAGGCCGGCCCCCAGCGAGAGCCCTTGGCGTTTGTGACCGTCGCCGACCAGAATGAGTGCAATAAACATGCCAAACACGGCAGTGCGGAGGAGGAATTTGTGCGCTGGCGATCACAGAGAGATCAAACCCTCCGAGAGCCCCGACTGATTCACCCAGCCTTGCAGGTGAATGTGCGGGGAGGGAGGTTGCCCAAACCAGGTGAGGATGGACAGGTATTCCTCAGTCTGTTGGTTCATGTCCCCGACGGGCTGGGTCGGGGAATGGAAAGGGCAACATGTAGCGACTAGGACCCCTCTGGTCAAGACCACATAATGAAGACCATTCGGCCGGGCTTCTCGGGTCAGACAAGCAGCATAATATTGCCAGAATTCTCCGATCGTAGGCGTAAGCTGAGATTGAGCCGAGATTAAGGACCTTGTGGTTGCTGGCCTCGAACGCCTCCCGTCACCGAACAATGGGTTGGTCCCCGAGTCGGCGATCTCGGGACGGGGAACTATGGGGATCATCCAAGGCCGACCATGCTATGTCGGGTTCCCCTTGGGAGATCCGGAACATAACCGATGGAATCCAGGGACGAACAGTGGTTCAGGAGAGGCTCTGATACTAGATAACACGGTAGGTTGCCGTCCATTAGCTTCCGTCGTGGAATGGAAGCATCGATATCAACAATTCCGGCCATGCAAAGCGAATCCGCTGCTCCATCAAAACCGCCATCCCGACAGCCCTCATCGCTTGCCTGCGTACCCTGTCGACGTCGTCACCTGAAATGCGATGCACAAATGCCCGTGTGTGGTCGATGCCAGGCATCCCACACCGAGTGTCTCTATGTACGATCCAGACGGGGCCTGAGGAACCGCACCACCCGAGAGACTCCCTCGCAGTTATTGCTGAATGATGATATCTCCATGTTCAACGCAGAGGATTTTGCCGAGTGGTTGAATACTACCTCTCTTCCGGACCTAGATGTATTGAGCCCTGGAGGTGCTGTGACAGAACAAGAGAGGCTGATCGATCAGACGGACCCAGGTCTGCTGCAATCACTCGGCACGCCCCAAACGATAGACATCCCGAGTCTCACGGAAGATGCCCTGACATGGCCAGAGCCTGCCGACAATTCGAGCGCGCCAGACGTGGCTTATGACCCCATGATTCAGCTTTACTACCAGAACTTCCACCGGTCGCACCCGGTCCTGATACCCAGACGAGCGCTTCAATCGCCTCTGCGTGACCAAGTGCCACCGTATCTCTTCGCCATCATGCGGTATATCGGCGCCCATTTCTATCCTGATCCGCTCTTCAGAGAGCCTTTCCGACCCGCGGCGTATAGCATCCACTCGGCTTCGACCCCGAAAGATGGATTCAAAGTGCAGGGTCTGCTCCTCCTGTCGATCATCGAACACGCACAAGGCCAGGAAAGCAGCGCACATCTGACGATGGAGACTGCCATCAGTCTCGCGTTGGATCTAGGTATGAACCGTGCTAGTTTCGCTCGGGAGCACGCCGGTGGTGACTCCGTCCTCGAGGAAAGTTGGCGCCGAACGTACTGGGAACTGTTCGTTGTAGATGGACTGTTAGCTGCCATGCGTGATCAGAGTGTTTTCCGACTCTGCCATCAGAAAACGGGGGTGAAATTGCCCTGCTCCGAGCAGATGTACAACGCCGGTGTCCATGTATGCAGGGCCCCTCTCTATGATCCTCCCATCCCTTACTAACCAGATATTGCACAGGTGATCCCCAACACACAATCCCTGGAGGATATGCAACGAAACTGGACATTCGGGGACGAGAGGCAGCAGCCTTCTTCATTCGCATACCGCATCGAGGCGGTGCGCACACTCGGCCGGGTGCTGGAGGTCAATCGATCCTTGGACGTAGACATCGGGGAGAAAGTTGAAACCATTGATGCGGCGCTGTCTACATTGACGATGCGCCTGTCCTCGTCGCAGGGGGCATCGGTAACGTCGACCGCCGTATATGACAGCTCCAACCCGGACGAGATGATATTCCAGGCAGAGATGATTACCTACCTGTAAGATTGACCCACCCTGTCAACACTAAGGGCCGCTAGGCGAGTTCCGATAAGCGTATAATAATTGTCCCAGGGCCTTGATATATCTTCACCACCCCCGCTCGAGCATGCGATTCGCCTCTTTCCACGCCCGCACCTCCTGCACTAGGCTTCGCGCCGCCAGGGATGAACCCACGCCACCGGCAACAGACCTCGATGTGCATTCGCAAAAATTCCTTCGTGCTGCCGATCTGCTGTCAAGCTTAGCCACGCTCCCGAGCCCCATCAAATCCCGCACTCCGTTCTTTACCTGTGCGCTGGCAATGTGTGTCGTTGTGCACACCGCAGGATGCCTGGTGATGCCAGCCACTGACAAGCAGGAATCTCTCAAGGCACGCATTCAGCTGGGTATCGGCGGCTTGCATGTGCTAGGGAAGGTGTGGTCGCTGGCTCGCGCGGTCCGACAGCAGATGGTGGACATGTATCAAGAGATGGGGTTACACTGAGTGATAGGAGCCGATAGATTGGCATATCTCAGGTTGCCAGCTTGCACGACCAATCTCTGTCAGTTAAGTAGCACATCCACCCTCGACGGCGATGGGCGAGAGTTCCGACATGCTCAGCTTCAACCCTGTTCCCTGTCGGTGACGCAAATCGCGCGCATCGCGGCGCAGCTGGCCAGCACATATCAAGTGGTGCGTGGCATCAGGACTCGCCCGGCAATCGATGGCTGTCATAATGATCCCATCAGCCCCCATCCAGCCATATCGAGCAGGTCGTTCCGAGCTAGGCGACATCTCACACCGCATGGCAGCCCAAAAGCTACTTTCCACTCACATAGCCGGGCATATCGAGACGAGTTCATTGGCGGGCGTAGTGCATATAGATCTTCTTGTACATATATAGGGTCACCAATCCAGAATATGACGGCGGCTCACTCGCTTTTCGGAGGGTTTATGCCTGCCTGAGCGCCTCTTGGCTTCCGCGGAGAGGACGTGATGGCGGCAGACTGCAGTGGTACCGATGTTCCACAGAGAAAGATTTATTGCTTGTGAGCGACCACACTAGCTGCCGCTTCCTGCCGCGATTCTAGGCCATGGTTCCCTGTAGCATCGGTCAAGCGGGTCAATAATGTACTCCGGAGTAGCATATCCTGTGGGGAAGGAATATACAACCAATCCTTCAGGATCCATCCCATGTTCAAAGGTCTTTCAGAAGAGCCGAAGAACAGCCGAGACCTCTTAAAGCTCAATAATAGGGTTACCGGGATGATCCTAGAGTGCATTCCCGGCTCCGAGAGAATGAAGATGCTGGAAAGAGTGTTCCAGGCGTGCATTAGGCGGATATTGGATTCCACTGATCGATACTAACGTGGACGTTTTTATCTGGACGTCCGTCTGTTATCGAGTATCATGGCCAAAGTTTATGTTGTAGATTGTAGAATTCGGTGAGAAGATGGCGCAAACTAGCCACAGCCCGCATGATGAGCATTATTGATCTCCTGAAGCCATTGATGACACAATAAGAGAGTTCATGTGGTGCAACGGAGGGTGAAGGGATTCACTGTTGAGACCAAGCAGCGGTGTCGTCCCTGATGGATTACTAATCCAGCTGTCACCACGGACAAGCGCCTGCAATGTACCTTACCTACCTTACTCGGTCAGTAAGGAAGGTACCTCGGTATCTAGCTTGGTCTCTCATGCCATGTATCAATACTTGTGTAGGTGTGATCCCCTTTGAGAATTCAAGTAGTCCCTCTTAAGTGGCAACTAGGGGTGAAAAGTAGTGTAGATCTCGTGAGAATTGTGTTTCTATGCTCTACATAGTGTTTGCATTATCGGCAGAGATTCGCATCGCAAAAGTGTCATACCACCCCCATCTGCCCAATCCAGGTATTCATGCATCAGATACGTTAAAAATCATAAGATTCATGTCGCCATGTCCCGCCAGGTCTAAGAATGCGTGGTGTCAACCAGATCAAGGAAATCAACAAAGTCAACCAAAGAAACGAGTCGCCAAAAAAAAGAGAAAACAAAGAAAAAAGGTCAATGTTCGAACTCTCGCTCAATGGCTTGCGCGATTTCATCTATGCCAGCATTCAGCAAAAGTAGTCCAGAAGTATGGGGTGGGGAAAAACTCTTACCTCGTATCCCCTGCAGGGCTTCGAACGCTAAGGCATAATTGTCAATGAGCTTTACCACTAACCGTAAACTTTGCTGCAAATCGCTTCGAAACCCCGCCAAGGAGCTCACGTTCATCGCCCCGGAACCGTCTCCGCTGTTTCTTTGGAATCCCCGGGCTTTTAGGCACAGCATTAGCAAGGCATACCCTGATTGCATCGCACAGCAGACTAACGTCGGCATCGTGCGTGGAAGTTCAAGATAAGGGGCCTGAGAGCGATATGGTAGTTTCTGCGCCGTCTCGTTGGCGGCATTCGGGTGCGGTAGGTTGTCAAGTAGCGTGACAGTGTTCAAGGCAGCATGCAGGCAGATCTTGGATGATACATCGGACGAGAAGGGAAACGGGATGCCCAGGACTTCCGAAGGGACACTGATATCGGGCGTGGGCATGGGATCGAGGTTGATTTCGGACGAACTATATAATTGGCGCACCGTCCTCGGCGGTGGCACCTGATCGATGTCCGTCTGGCTGGGCTCATTTGTGAGGTCCTGAAAGGCACACAGGCGGTGGATTTTTATCCGAGCGCTAGGGTCGGTTCACTATTAGCTAGGTATGTTTCGGGGGGGTCACGGAGGAGGAGAATTACGTGTGTAACTTTATCTCGGCAAAAGCTCGCATCGTTGTCGAAGCCACGGATTCGGGGGACCCACTCGAGGGAGCCATCTGAGAGACGGGGGGCGCTTCCCTGCAGGCCAGCAGCAAGGATGCAATTTGGCTGTCCAGAGCTGCCATCCGTTGAGGAACCCACGAAGAATCTCCCTCAGTTTTCATAGTTTGGTCCAGATCCCGGGCAAAGGTGGCAGACTCCAAGATGGCCTGCTGAGCTTCAACAAGAAGTTTCCAGCCCTAGAACATGGTCAGCAGATGAGTCTCAAGGATATGGCCAGACAACCTCTCACCTCTGGAAATGGTGTTACGAACCAAGGATCGTATAAATCAAATGACGGAGGCTGGCAAGATTAGTCCCCTGCTCAGCTCATTGCTTGCATAAAAACAATAGTCACAGAGAAACACAGGACGTACCGTGTTACTAACGGCTAGTCCTTGACAGACCGTCATGTACTAAGCGGTCATTAGCATCAATTTCCTGCGACCGCCACCAGGGAACACACCGTCATCCACCACGTCCGCCGTCGGGCTTCAGCAAATTCATCTTCGTCCATAGTCTCGTGCAGGGATAGACTCATGGCCAACGCCAATGATTGGTTTGCACGATGCAGCATCTCATTCATATTGCCTCGTTGGGCATACTCGTAAACACTCAGCATGGCCAGTGCGATCACCCCTTCGATGTGCACCGGCACCTTGGGGTGGAATCGCTCGCGCTCGAAAACTCGAACGCCCTCTGCAGAAGGGTTACTGGGGTCACTGCAGGTCCTGAGAGGCTCGTATTCGTGCTCGATCGCCTCGAGAGCGGATTTTGCGAAACAGTGGGCAAAGTCCCTGCGACGCTTGACATATTCCGGCCTCAACGGGTCTTTCTCATTGGGGTGAGCAATGAGAGCCAGAACCGCTGATATTGCCAACCCCAGCCCGTTGGATGGGTGGAAACCTGGTAGCCGTCGCGGCAGGGGACGGCTGTAGACCGGTAGCCGTTGCGGTGGCGGCAGGATGGGGAAATAAGGGTGGATGAAGATGTAGTAGGCGTCCAAACTGCATAGGTTAACAGGGGGGCTCCGGTGAGGGCGTCACGTATGAGTGCCATCTTACATGTCCTCGTTGCTCCCATAGAGCCGAACAGGGTTAGAGGATTGAGGGGACAGGGTATCGGTCATCGGTTCGTTTTTGGAGGCAAAGATCGAGTCAAACATCGAGTCGATCTCCGATAAAGGCACTTCGACGTTTCGCAAGCCCGCCCCTGGACCACATAGACCCCCGAGCTCTTTCACCCACTCTAACACTCCGTCAGTGACGACATTGGGAGAAGGATGGACTAGGTTATTACTGTTCGGCACTTACCGTCGCCGTCGGAGCTCGATCTAGTAGTCCCCATCGCGCTGCGCTTCTGAGCCAGTCCGCCGTTGTCTTCTACCGCCAGGGACTGGCCTTCATTACAGGACATGAATGCGATGGGCATGTGGGGGTCTCGGGGAGAGTAATAAGCTGTTCTGGCCGGGATCTGGAATATAGTATCCGGGGTCTGCCTTGGCACAACGATAACTAATGCAGACCAGGTTGCACCTTGGGGTAGGAGATGTAGAAGGCACAACAACTATTCTTGACGACAAAGCAAAACCACCCTCTCGTTCGTCAGGCGGTATTCCATTTAGGCGCTGCCAATGAATCAGATAACCGGTGGCCAACAAAGAAAAAAAAAATCCCGTCGTCTGGTTGCACTAGGGAAAGGAGTGTGGTTTCACGACAGGACCACTGCTGCATCGGTGGGATAGTGGCGGTGCGGGATAGACTTCCAGGTCCGCAACGACGTCAGTAGTTCCAATAGTGTTCCACAGGACCCATTGAACATCAACAAGATGCTGGCCGCTCTGAAATCGGCACCAGGAGCATCGGGAGACGGGGGATACATGGCGTGGTAGAGTTTTCTGTGGTGGCCCATTAGCCATCCAAATCCCGATGGGGTAAGCGAATCCCGATTTAATGTCCCAGCCAGACAGAACAGACAAAAAAAAAAAAAAAAACTTACGATCACGGCCGAGGATTGGGACCGGTGGAGTAGGGCCAGGGACAGATTGGAACAGGTCTCTTGGCAACGGGAATGGCGTGGAAGATCCGGCATCAGCCAAAACGGAGTCGAACAAGATATGGGATCTTGCAGATCCGGAACAGAAGATGACACCGAGTGGGGGCGGGATTTGGTTGAAACAGAGTTTGGCATGGAAGAAAGAGCGCACTGAAGAAGAGCGTGGAGAGTTGGTTAGTGTTGCGCTTTGGGCGAGAAACGCGGAACGGAACAAAGCGATGGATTGTTTGGATGGGGCTGACTCAGCCCTCCTTCGCAGCGTTGCCCCAATGCGGGAATTCTCCCTCAGGATATAGTACATACATCTACATCCCAGAGGAATAGAAAGAATCCTCCTGCATCTTCATGCATTCAACATGGGAGAGTGTGCCAATGCATGTACATACATACACCACACCATATCGGGACCTCCCCGTCCCACTCTCACGCCC
>RHLO01001839.1:0-14908 GCA_003719415.1 Aspergillus olivimuriae
TCCGCCCTCAGCATGTCGACCGCTGTAGCTCCAGCTACCGCTGCTCCGTTGGCCTCGCCGCATCTCAACCGCGATCCCAGCCCCAAAACTTGCCCAACCATGGTCCCCGTGGCCCCCAGCAGTAACCCATCCTCCACCACCACCCCACCGCGACCATCAGGCGCATCTCGCGATGGTTCCTCCACCAAGAGCTCCCCGTCCGACAAGAAACGAAGCTCTCCACAGTATGTCCCAGACACGCCCCGGTCCCTCTCCGCCCGTCAAGCCCCACTAACCCGGCTCTCAGCTCGCAGAATCCCCCCAAAGTCACCGTCAAGAAGGAACCGGCCTCCCCGGCCATGCAGACCCATACCCGACCGCGACCGCGCAAACTCGACCTCTCCACCAGTCTCCCGACCTCCAGTGGTCTGTCGGCTCGTCCCCCCGGCGGTCCGATGACCGCCCGGGAGGGAGTCACGATGCAATCGGTCGGCATTGCCTGTCTCTCCCCGGGCTTCCAGACCCATGATCCCGTCATGCGCGAGCAGCTCCAGAGAAGTCTGTCCGTTCGGGACCAGCAGCGGTCCATCATTGAATCCCGTCTACAACGATCCGCCAAGGACGACGGCCCGGATGGCGTCAAGATCTCCGACTCGTTCGGGGCCCCCAAGAGCTCCAAACGACGACCCGCGGGCCTGTCCATCGTGCCGCCGTCGGCGGCGCAGTTCGCCAACGAACGAGTCATCCAATCGGCCCCCTTGAACCAGACCTTCACCGGCCGGCAACAAGCCCAGCCATTGACCCGGCATCTGGTCAATCACAGCCCAACCCTGGGGTCCACGTCGCATATCCATCACGTTCCCGCCACCCAAACCAACAATCGCCTGCCGCCCCTCTCGGACGTGTTTGGCTCCGATGCCCTGGGCACCCGGGAGCGGGAGGCCAATCGGACCCCATACTACCAAGGTGCGTCGGGCTCGAACTCGTCGCAGTCCAACAACCTGCCGCCGATGCCGTCCCCCCGGATACCAGGCACCGCTTCGCAGACCGCCCCGCGTCCGCGCGAATATCGATCGGCCGAAGAGGCCGTGCAGGAGATGTCCGGCGGCCGCGAGGACCTGCTGCCCCGGATCGTCCACTATGGGGGCCATCAACCCCCGACGCCGCCGTCTCCTCGCATCACGAATGGGCCCCAATCGGCCGTCCCCCACCTGGATGCGCCGTCCATGGCCAGTGCGCAGCCGCCAGCCCCGCAGCAGCTCATGTACTCGACGGAGAGCACCGCTCGTCGTCGTCCGCGCGATGAGTACGAGCAGGACAATGGCAGTCCTCCGCTGGGCCATGGGCCGGAGCCGCAATATCGCCCCAATCCCGCAATGGCCGGTCCCAGTGCGTCCTATGGTCCCTTCGGTGCGGGACGTGACTCTCCGGAAACGCAGCGGAGAAAGAAAGAGGAATTCTTGGGCTTGTGTGCCCGGGCGTGGGACTTGTTCCACTCCTAATTGGACGGACGGCCGGTTGCCACACGAGTCGGAACGAACTTGAGAGATTCGTTGGGAAGACTCATGGGCAATCTCTTGGTTCCTACGCATGTTGGGCTCACCCCCCCAATCGATAATTTGAGACGCGGGTTCTCAGACGAGAACCATGGTGGTGGCTTAGCGCCACGGGAATGATGCATATGCAAAACTACGAATATCTACGGGGGTATCACGAATCACCCGGTCAAGGATGAACGGGAACTGATTGAGTTTGGCTCTGATTACCTTTCTTCCGGAATTGTCTTTTTTCTTCACTGTTGTTTACCCCTGGACTGTTTCCATTTTATACCATTCATGGAAGTCGCGGTGGCTTTCATGGGCTTCATCATTCGGACACGGCGTTAGTTTACGGTCACTGGTTGTTGCGTGTTTCATGCCTTGAAGAATCATGTCGATGTCGATTAATTTCGAATTATTCCCATGCCGGCATCTCGTGTCGGTCGTTTTTGCCTGTTTCGTCCCTGTTTCTCTTCTCCCTATTTTCTACCCGTCCATTTGTCGCTTTCTGTTTGGATACCATTGATTCGGTTACTTCACTTTTTGACATAGCATGATGGGTTGATTCGTCATCCGGTAACAACGCCCAGGCGTCACTTTTGGATTGAGCTAGTACCTACCTATACCCCGGGGCCATCCGGCATAATGATACTTAATCACGTACGCGTTCTCAGCCACCAGCCTGAATCCGATTGCGATCTTGATCTGTACATTCGTATCCAACATAGACTAGGGAAACAAACACCCATGATACTCCATATCAACCCCGTCAAGTACTCCGTATATACAACGCACCCATTATTCCACGCGCCTCCGCTTGCGATCCCCGCCATGAGACCGCGGCGCATCGCCCTCCAACCCTCTCCGCTCCATCGGCATCTCCTTGCGCTCCTTGGACGCCATCTTCTTTCGCCGCCGCTCCAGCGCCTTCATGCGCTCCTTCGAGTTCATATTCTCGTACTTTTTCAGCAACACCTGCTTCTTCAGATCCGACTTCTTCAGATAATACGGGTTACTCTTCTTGCCCTCGCGAATCAGCTGCTTCTCCCGCTTCCGATGCTCCTCCATGATCTCGCGCTCGCGCTTCTGCCCCTCGATGGCCCGCATCCGATCCGACGCCGACCGAATCTTCCGCTTCAGCTCCTCCTTCTCGTCCATATTCTTGGCCTTGCGCATCTGCTCCTTCATCTCCTTCAGTTCCGACGCCCGATACTCATCCAGGAACGCATACGCCTTGTTCGCAGCGACGGGGTTCGACCGCGTACTGTTACTCAGCACCGTGGGGTCGAAGCGCGGATCCCGCGCCTTGGGCACGGGGGGAGCTTCGATGATAGTGCGTTTGCGCGTGACGGCCCGTTTGGACGACTGGACCATCGGCGCATGTTTGGATGATCGGCTCGGTTTCTTTGCGGCGTCGTCCGTCTGGGAGGGGGTGGTGGATCCGGCGGTGAGTTGACGCTTCTGTTCGCGGGCTTCACGGATGCGGGCGCGGATGTCGTCCAGGGGAGACGCTTCGTCGGGTTTGTTGGAGGTGGTGGAGCGTTTTTTGGATTTGGGTCCGAGTGAGGCTTGGGCTTTGGCGAGCGCGCCGAAGGAGATTCCGCTGAGGGAGGCTTTGACGTCTGAGTCGGGCGCGGAGGAGCTGTCTGAGTCTGAGTCGGAGTCGGAGCCTGCGTCAGAGGAGAGTTCGTCGTCGTCGTCGTCGTCGTCATCGGAGTGACCGTCGTGGCGGACGGGTGCGTCGTCTACTTCGTCGTCTGTGCCGGAGAGGGAGCCACGACTGCCGTCGGAGTCGGAGTCGACGTCATCTTCAGGTTGATGGTCGGATCCTGAGGACTCTGAGTATACCTCTTCATCCTCGTCCGGAAGAGCCCGCACCCGGCGGTTCAGCAGATCGGAGATGGCCATTGTGTGAGAGTATGGTGGAGTGAGTTGTATGGCGGGTGATTGATGGAGGCGGAAAAAAATGATACTGCCGGACGGGTAGGCGGTGAATTAGGCGGCGTGGCAGATTTATCGCAATCGGATGGAATTTATCGCTCGCCATCGACTTTCCCTCCTGCAGCTGCCCATTTCTTACTCCCCTCCAGGGCCGACGTCTGTCTCAATGCACTCATGTTTATGAGATGTCGCCCTATACAAGTACATCATTCTCTTCATTTGCATAGTTCACAGTCCCACGTGTCTGTCGTCGCGAGTGAGCGCATGTTCCACCGCGGGGTTTCATATCAAGTGCGCACCTGTCTGAGTCCCCTTATGTATGCGATTGCTTGCTGACCAGAGAAGTCAATTCTTCATTGCATAACACGCTCATCAAATACTACACGTCCTTCCGCACTTCGATCACTCCGAACATCCCAGGACAGCCGACCGTCCCATCCCACAATGGACCAAGCATCCTCGAAAGGCACCCCGTCGAGCACCGACGATAAACTCGAGCATCTGCCCACACGCAGCGACACGACAAACCATTCGAAGTCGTCGTGGAGGCCATATCAAACCCGATGGCCGGCAAAATCATCTATACCCACAGGCCCAGCCAATTTGGCCTCCGGGCACCCTGATGACGGCGCCGCGGAGTCGACCCGGAAAAATCGCAAACGTCGCAATGCGAAGCAAACCAACCAGAACAATACAAACTACCATGCCCAGATGCAGGGCCACAATAGCTCCATGGAGATCGCGCACATGAACCTCCCCGTGTTCCCCGGCTTGCCCGGCCTGGCACCGGCTCCAGGCTTACCACCACCGTTCTTTCCCCTGGACATGTCGAATCCCCAACAACCACTGCAATATCCGCCACCAGCGGTGGAACCGAACAATTTCACACCATCATGGAACGACATGACCAACTTCATGAACTTGCTCCCCCCATTGCCGCCCCCGCCGTTTATGAACAACACCCCCGGCCAGCCGCAACAGTTCCCAGCTCAACCGCTCCTCAGCGGGTTCCCACCGTTTCCCTTCGACCCAATGGCCTTCGCTGCAGCAGCAGGCTCTGCTCAGCCGACGCCCCCAGGGGCCCCCAGCCCTCTCCCACCCTTCGGCAGCCCCAATCGCGAGCGAGAACGCGAACCCGTCAATCCGCCGGCACCCCCATCCCCAACACCACACTACCTCTCGCAGGCCTCGCAACCACCCCGAAGACTGGCCGCGCCACGTCCCCTCCTAGTCATCCTCGACCTCAACGGCACACTCATCCACCGCAAACACCGGCGTATCCCACCAGTGTTCGCCCGTCGAGCCGGCCTCGAGCAATTCCTCACGACCCTCTCCAAACGCTACAAGGTCATGATCTGGTCCAGCTCACAGCCCGAAACCGTCAAAGCAGTCTGCGAGAAGCTCTTCCCGGGGAAGAAACGCGCCGAGCTCGTCGCAGAATGGGGCCGCGACCGCTTCGGACTGACCAAGGCGCAATACCGAGCCAAAATCCAGGTCTACAAGACGTTAGACACGGTCTGGGCCAACGAAGCCGTCCAGGCCACCTACCCCAGCACACGGGCCAGTCGCAAACGGCAAAAGGGAAATAAGACCGGCGAATGGACGGCGCCAACGCCCGTCCGACAATGGGATCAGACCAACACGATCCTCATCGACGACAGCAAGCTCAAAGCCGCCAGTGAACCGTACAACATCCTCGAGATCCCCGAATTCACCAACCAGCCCGACGACGACGCCAATATTTTCTCCAACGTCCTCCGCTGTCTGGATACCCTCGCCCGACACGACGACGTCAGCAAAGTCCTCCACGAGTGGAACTCTACCACCGGGGACGCCGGCGTCGCGAGTAGTACCATTACCGCCGGCGGGATCCTCAACGTGGGCAGTGCCGACGTCGTCATTGACCAGCGCCAACTACGCCGCAAGGCTAAGAAACAGGAGAAGAAAGCGGCCAAGCGGGAGAAAAAAGCCGCGGCGGCTTTGGAGGTGGCGAAACAGGCTGCTCTGCAGGGTGGTCGTAGTTCTCTCGCTGCGTCTCCGGTCGTGGAGGAGACTCAGCAGCAGGATATCAACACTGCGGGCAGCCGTGCTGCACAGACAGTCGCTGATGAGGACGAAGATGGTGAAGGTGTGGGTGTAAGTGTTGGTGTGAGTGCAGAGATGGATGCTTCCTCCCCGTTGGAACGATCCCCATCTCCGGTCTCTGTGGCGTCAGAGAATTATCTTCTTGATCGGTTGGAGGAGTCGTTGAATGTGCGGAGGCGGTGATCATCATCATCATCATCATCATCATCAGCGGAATCATGTCCATGATCATGATTGTTCTTATGATTTGGTCAAGAACCATGATGATCGGGATGCATGCAGGGATGGATAGTTGGTCAGGTGTACATAGATTGTTCATGATACCCGTTATTCCTTGTCCATCTTTGGATTCCATCAATACTCCAGACATTCCTTAGATACCAGCGATATACAAGGCGATAACCGGGCAAGACTACTCTACGGTGGGCATATTGTGGCGGGCAGCATTGCATTGCTTATTGCTAACTACCATTCTACCGACGCATCATCTCATTCATAAACGGACATGACCAAAGAAACAGTTTTTAAAAGGGGTCGACGAATGAAAAGACGTAAACCGTTTCACGTGAAGCGCGTAGGGGGGAATATTAACCGGTGCGCCGCGGCGGGACATGCCCAACCCACCGCACACCAGGAGAGGAAGGAGGAAAGGTGGGAGCTTGGCTTTTTTTCTAAGGTCGAGTGGCCATCAAGAAGGGGAACAAAGAAAGAGAAATTAAAGTCATCATCATAAGCTCTTTCCGCTCTCCGCTTATTTGAAGACGTGGCCATCAACCCAGGGGTACTCCTTGCCATCGACGGTGATGGGGGCATCCCAGGCCCACATGTCCTCGATGAGCTTGCGGTCCTCCTCCTTGGAGGGGTCAAGCTTCTTGAAGTTGTAGCTCTCCCAGTCGGGGGCGACGTCGAAGGCGGGGACGTGCTCCTGGCCGCGGACGAGGAAGACACCACGGATGGCGCAGTTGTAGTTGGTGCCGTAGACGGACTGAGCACCGAAGAGGTACTTGCGGGAGCCCTCGAGACGGGCGTGGAAGCCACCGATCAGGTTGTTGGCCATGAAGGTGAGCTTGAGCTCGTTGTCGTACTTGTAGTCAACAGCCCAGAGGGAGTACTCCTCGGGCTTGTAGTTCTGCCAGAACCAAGGGAGGGCAACGGGGCGGGTGTCCTCGTTGGAGTACTGACGCTTCCACTCATCCAGGATGAATTCGGGCTTGCCAAGGGCCTCGAGGGGGTGCTTGGGCTTCTTGGCCTCGGGCTCGGGCTTGTCCTCGGCGGCAGCGGCCGGGGCAGCGGCAGCGGCGGGCTTGGGCTTCTCCTCCTTCTTGGGGGGAGTGTACTTGATGCACTCCTCGACGAAGACGGGGTTGGGGACCACGGCCTTGAAGGCGGGCTGGTTGACAATGGTGTTGAACCAGCGGGTGACGGCGGGGTGGGCATCGCGCACCTTCTTGTCCACGACGGTGGCGAAGGGGCGGGTGAGGATGGAGGCGGTGAAGAAGTCAGCCAGGGTGATACGCTCGCCGACGAGGTAGGTGTTGGCAGTGAGGTAGGTGTTGAGGATGGCCAGGTTCTTCAGGGCGGCCTTGGAGGCATCATCGACGTTCTTCTTGTTGTAGGGGTCAAGACCCATGAGAGGGCGGTACCAGCCGGCCATGCGGACGATGAGCTCGGCGTTGGCGAAGGAGAGCCAGCGGAGGATGGAAGCATAGTCCTGCTTGGTCTTGCCGAGGAGAGTGGTCTTCTCGTTCTGGGAGGTGACTAGATGGGAGGACTGTTAGTAACCGTCACCCATGACAACTGGATCCAATGCAACAGAAAATTTTTGCCCGAAAGCGGGGTAAGCCCAAAAAATTTCAGAGGTGTAAAATCTCAACAGTATAGTTCTGCCAGGGATAACTAGATAATATAAAATTGCTCATCATAAAAAGCAGAGGGAACCCGGGGGAGGAGGCGACGGTGCACGCGAAACGCAAACATGAGTCACATACGGTAGACGTTCAGGGCAATGGCCTCGGAGAGGGTGTAGCCGTTGGTACCCTTGAAGGCGGGGATCTTGCCGGCGGGGTTGATCTCGAGGTACTCGGCGGACTTGTTGAAGTCGGCGTTGGCATTGGCCTGAGTCTCGACGAGCTCGACGTCAACGTCGTTGGCCTTGGCCGCGACGAGGACGGAGATGGTGCGAGGGTTGTCCTAGGGAGGGGTTAGCTGGGTGTCTTCTCTGGCATCACGGCACAGGCTCTGGAGGAACTAGGGAAAGAAGCCAAGACAGCCCGAATTGAAGAGACAACGTACAGCAAGACCGTAGACCTTTCCGAAAGACATGATGAGGGATGGATGGAGGGAGGATGGATGGGAGAGAAGGAGAAAGAGAAGAGAAGGAGAGGAAAAGGAGGAGGGGGAAAAATGGGAAATTTTGTGCGAATCAGACGCCATCGGCGCCGGAGGAACCAATTGCTCCCCACGTCACGTGAGGCTGCCCGAAAAACCTCAGGATCCCAGCATCAACCGTGCCCCGTTCGCATCGTCACCCCATTTGCACCCTCCGGTCCTCGCTCTCGTCATGGCCGCCACCCCGAATTGCTTCCGACACGCCATGCTGGCCCTCCGGAGGCCCTCTCCTTGGAGCGCCTCCCTCCTCCGTCCGACCACCCGCGCCTACGCGACCGAAGTCACGCCAGCGCCCGCGGCGCCGGAAATCGACTTCTCGGCCTTCCACGCCCGGCCAGCACGGATTGTGCCGACCTCGCCGGCGTACTTCTCCGGCAGCCCCAAGTTCATCGACCACCTCCTGAATCTCGAACACATTCTCGCCAAGCACGCGGCCCTGCCGACGGTGGCCCCGGCCGACGCCCCACGAATGGCGTGGTTCAAGCTGCCGCAGTTCCGCGATTTTGTCGGCGAACCGGTGCCGACGAAAAAGTACAAGAACCTGATCAAGCTGCTCCAGCGGCTCAACCGGATCGACCCGGCGCTGGTGCCGACCGAGGTGCGCGAGACGCTCAAGCGCTTCCTGCGGCCGGGGAACCCGTACGGGAACCAGCCGGCGCCCCGGACGGTGGACGAGATGGGTCGGGCCCGCGGCAGCGGCAAGCGCAAGACCTCGTCGGCGGTGGTGCACCTCGTCGAGGGGGAGGGGGAGGTGCACGTCAACGGCAAGTCGCTGGTGGAGGCGTTCCCGCGGCTGCATGACCGGGAGAGTGCCACCTGGCCGCTGCGGTGCACCTCGCGTCTGGACAAGTACAATGTGTGGGCGACGGTGCGCGGGGGCGGTATCACGGGTCAGGCAGAGGCTGTGACCTTGGCCCTGGCGCGGGCGTTGCTGGTGCACGAGCCGGCCTTGAAGCCGTTGTTGCGGAAGTGTAAGTCTCCCAACCCCGGGGGGCGTGGTGGTTGGATTGATGCGATGCTAACGATTGCCGATGTCCAGCGGGGGCGATTACGGTGGATGCTCGTCGCGTGGAGCGCAAGAAGCCCGGTCATGTCAAGGCGCGCAAGATGCCCACCTGGGTCAAGCGGTGAGGCGATGGTCTCTGTCGCGGTTGGGGTGTTGCTTTCCGTCGTTCCGGGTTGATACTGTCTGCATCAGGCGTCCTGTCGATTCCCTTTGTCCTGGGTCTTTCTCCTTTGCCCCCTGTATAGTATGTCTGTATCTGTATCTATCTCTGTCTCTCTGTCTCTGCGGGTTGCCGACACGATCGTCCCCGAGTTCGTCGCCGTGTGCCGACCCAAGTCCCTCGGCGATGCGCATGTAACTATTGGCGTTTAATGGATGCGATGAAGGGAACTATTGGCCATGGTCTTTTGCCAGGGGTTGCACCGCACCCGCCACCGGTTTGCGTCGCCGGGGGGGGTGCGAGAGGGCCCGAACAGCAATCATTGGGGTTTGTGAGACGTGAGGGTTTGGGAGCCCCGGGGACGGGGCGATGCGACACGACGGTGGGACACGGCTGATGCCGTCTTTGTCGGTGTCATCATGCCGGTGGATGTATGTACATATGTAGAAGTAGGAGTGGGGTTTACAGTGTCCCTCGGGAGCCCATTCGGAAAGACCGTGGGGGATTGACCTCGATTATTGAGCGTCCTTGCATTCATTCCTCAGTCGTAGATACTCTTTGTTGCATGTCCGTGCCCTCTGTACCTACATAGGTATCGGGATACTGAGCAGGATCATGATCCGGCCTTTGTCCGGGGCCCTCGAGCGAAATAGGGGACCAGACCGCGGTTACACGGTTCAGCCCCCCGGCCAGGTAAGTTGGATAGTTCGAACCGGTGGCGTTGGGGGGTGGTGTCGGAGGGGATCAGATGGATCGGGTGAGATGATGTCGGACTGACGACTCCGACGGTACTTTTTAGACGGTCGGTATGCATCCTTCTGTGTGGGATGGATGGATGGATGGACTTTGGACTCTCGGGTGCTCTGATTTGCAGTTTCATCCCAGGCCATCGATCTATACAATGGATACAAATGGATGTTCACCGTCCCATCCGGTCGGCTGTCTTGAAGGAGAACGACATGCATCGATTCCTGACGCGTGGAATCGACCTCCCCCGGCCACTGGGTCTTGGTCTGCGACGAGCGCTGGCGGGGGATGACCCCGATTTGTCCTGGGGATGGGATCGGATGTGCCTGGGAGTGTTTGTATGGATCCTCCCGACACCCCGATGAGGCATGCGCGGCCACGAGGCCATGGTCCGGGTGTGACCGGATTGATTGACGGCGACCATCTCCAATGCGCGTCGTCTGCCATCTGCACCGTGGAGGAATGGATCCTCGTGAAGGGTCTGCGGTGCGGAGACTCGGACGAGTCACGACAGTCCGGCGTATCTCGGTGCAATCAGTCGACTCCCTGCGTGTCTGCGGTCGAGGGACCGACAAGCACATGGTCTCGCCTGCAGCAGGAGATCCATTCGTCAACCGATGGGGATGCTCAGGAACCGGCGTGATTGATCCCGTCTGATATCGATCGGTCTGGCACGGGCGGCGGCTCGATGGATCCGGTCGATCGAGCGCGTGTGTCGGCCCTGTCCCTGGTACATCCATCCTCCGTCGGCATGGCACGAAGCCACCCGAGACCACAGTGCTGGGAAGCACGAGGGAGGTCCAGTGGGTTCGTCTTAGCGTGAGGCTGAGTCGCCTCACTTTCGGATTCCAAATTGTGGGATCGACCAAAGTTTGGGAGCCAATAGTGGCGGGAGGGGATTCTTTTTCCCCTTCGCGGTGTTTCTGTTTCGGTTTTTCTTTTTCTGATTCTTTTCTTTTTCTTGGCTCGTTCGTTTCTTTTTCCTCGTTCTCCGTCGGGTTGTCTGGCGGGTTCGGGGGTGGGATGCGATGGCATTGGGGCCGCCGGGCGAAGTATACCCATCGGGAGTCGCCAGGAGACCACCAGGATGGGATCACCCACCACGATTGCAGCAGAGCAGAAAGAGTCAAGGATCAGAAGAGAAGACGAGGAGACGAGCAGCAGAGAGGAAACCAAACCATGGATCCCCGCGGTCCCTCCCGTCTGCCGTTCATGGACTGAGTTAGTCTCCGTGCGTCAACCCGCCGCCTGGAGCCGATCCAGCCCGCTGGAACAGATCAGCATCAGGATCTGAATCAGGAACCATCCAAAGCCATCGGGTGCGTCTCCCGCCGCTATGGTCGATCGTCGATGGTTTCTGGAGGGTCTGAAGGGGATATCCTTTTTCTTTGCTGCTCCGACACCCTCAGCGCAACCCTCTATAAATACCGCCTGCATCCCACCGCCATTCATTGTTTGCGCCCAACTCGTGCAGCCTCTGCTTCGTCTCCCTTCTTCTCGACGGCTCTTCTTCTCTTCTCTGCATTCTTCCTCTGCATCTCTGCATTCTTCTCTTCTAATACCCATACCTCTCCGCTCGCCTTCATCCCCCTACCTCCATGTACGTCTCCCCATCTCACCCACCACTCTCTTACTAACCCGTCTAGATATCGCATCTCCATTGGAGTCCATCCTCGAAGCCCAACCCCCCTCGCGCTCTTCTTCGCCATCAGCGCGCTCCAATCCCTCAACTGTCAGAACCAATTCCCAGAAATCCGCCATCCTGGAATCCTACGCCAGTCCCCCGCTCTCCCCGCCGCACTGGTCCCTCGACCTCCATCCCTCCGGCAGAGGTACCATCGGGATTCGAGCGGGTGGCATGGATGGTGATCCGCGGCGCATGAAGCAGCATCACTATGATTCCTCGTGCGGTGCGCCCGCGACCGCCGCCCTGGCGAGAAGATCGGCCCCCCGACCAGCGGGGGCCGCGGAGCGCTTTCGAACGACCCCCCGGGGCGAACGACCCCGAATGCCCGCCTATCTCGACTATGGATACACAGACACGGCCTTCGCCGAGGGCGCATTGCCGGGGCACGACTTGCAAGCCTATGCGCCGGCCCTGCGTGACCCCCCGCGCCCGCCGTCCTTTGCCCCGTATGAGTCCGACCTGGTGTACCACCTGCACCCGTCGGGTTCCACGCAAACCCCCTACGAGGTCGTGCCATCCTACGGCGCGTCCCGGCAATCTGCAGCCCTGGAGGCCCTGTCCAGTCACTTCCCCGTGCCACCGTATTTCTCGCCGAACGAGCCCGCGCCCGTCCTGGGCTCGTCCGACGTGAATAATGCGCCGGCACCGCTGTCGGCTTATAACCCCCCCGGGCCCATCGGACGCTCCACGACAACGCCGTCCTTTCCCACCACCATGGCCGACATGACGCCGGCGACCGCGCGCGGGGAGCCGGTCTCGCCGCCGCCGCCGTCCGACGCCGCCGCGGCGCAGGGTCCCGTCGAGCCTGCGCCCTTGACCGCCGTCTATGGCCAATTCCAGCGCGCCTTGCGAACGACCTTGGATCAGACACGCGCCGGACGATTGGTCGAGGCCAGTCGATCGCTCTTGGAAATCTCCGAGTGGCTGGTGACGAATGCGCGCGAACTGGGTATGTCCTGCTTTCTTTTCTTTTTCATGCGCCTCCGATCATTGGGGGTCTCCCCTCCCGACAGACTCACTCTGCCCCTGCGCAACTAGTGCGCTCCCGTCGGGAGGGATGCGCATCCCGCTTGCATGCAGGAGCACCCCCTCGGAAACTCTCGCGTGGGCCTGGCTAACTTCAGGGGACCCATCGCGCTGGGACCCGCGGGTCATCTAGGCATTACCCGAGACGATCCCGTGCTCCAATCCGATCGAATGCAGCTGTGGAACGACTTTAATCTCTGCTGGCTCGCGCTCTGCCAGAAACAGAAGGACATGACCGAGGCGATTGTGGAAGCGGGCCGGCCGCCGTCCCAGACGAGTCTGCTGAGCGTCGAGGCGATGGACCATCTCGGCACGGAATTGATCCAGTTGTGCGATCGGATCGAGCCGCATGGGCTCGTCGATTACGAGATGGGCATCTGGGAAGAAGAGATCCTCTCCGGTGCGTCCCGGCTATGCGATCCGGCGACCTGTTCCGCCCCCGAGCTAACGCATTCCCTTCTAGTCCTGGGACAATGTCTCGATCTGATGGAAAGCCGACCTGACGTCCTGCGCAGCCATACGTCAGCCCCCGCTGGGACCACCTCGCGATCTTGAGGTGGAGTGTCGGTAGTACTTTTGTCGGGAGGGGCCCAGGGCCGCCCTAATGCAGAGACTAAATTAGTCTCTGGTGGGCGACGACCCAGGGGAGACGCCTGGACACGCTAGGGACCACTAGTCGCGCCCGGGGATCGCTGCCCGTCCCCTCCCGCTGGAACCCAGCCCGGTGCTGGACCGAGATCCAGCGGGGGAGGTCATTCAGGGCGGCTGCAGACCGACTGTCTCCGATCACCTCCCCCGTGGGAGAACCGACTAGCCGCTCGGGGACCAGCGGTCTCCGATCCCCAAAAGCAACTCTCGCGTTAGTGCCCCGACACGGCCGCCTCATTGGCTACCAACCGGATTATCAGCCGCAGATAGGCTCCGGCGTCCTGGGCCAAGAGCGCACGCCACATGCTGCTCCGACGCTACCAGGCTCCTTGGAACCGAAATCGACACACCGTGCGGCGACCCGGGACGGTGGTGCCGCTAGAGTGTGATCGGCGGCGCTATTGCCGGCGCCTGATTGGAGGGGACGTGCGGATGGGGTGGGCGTGGTACCTGAGAAGGGGATCGATCGTATCGATCGTGCGATCATCTCTCGCCCCGAAGATGACAGATGGACGCTGTCGGGGATGGATGTTTTGTATATACGGAGTACCCAAGTCCCGGCCGCCATCCGGTGGGAGACTCCATCGCGATCCCCATCGTGGATCTATGATACCCGACTCGTCGACAGGAATCGATGAATCTATTCGCCTGGGTCTGTAAATGAATGAATTAATTAACTAGCCACGGCAGGTCCCCGGGGAGACAAGCTAGTGTTGCCGATGGACGCGACATTGGTCCGTCCCATCCGCACTCCCTCTGACAAAGGCGTAGCAGTCTGGAGGGGACTATTTGACGCAATTTGTCAAGATCCACCACCACTGGATGGAGGTTCATTGGGGTTCGTGCTCCGGTGCTCGGCCCCTTTCGCCCCATTCTTGTTCAGACCCCGGTACGACTCCGGCATGATGACCAAGAGATTTGTCAGACCAGACCGGCGGGAAGGATGAGGATCGATGTCACACCGTGCTTGTAGAGATTGATTCGTGGGGTGGGGGGGATCATCCATGGAGAATCTGATCCGCCTGTGACACCATCGAGTAGCTGCCGATGATAGATGACCGGAGGATACCGATACCCTGAATAATTGGGAGCTTTGCATAGTCCTTCTGCTTCTCACATCAAACATTATGCACGGTCATTACTTTAAACCTGATGGGCCTTGCGGATGCATCTTTGAAACCCTGGAGACTGATGGATCTTACGGATGAGAGCTTCTTCGGGTCAGAGACCAACGACGTTATTGTTTGAACTCGGTATGATCGGACAGTATCAGACTCCATCCATTACATCTGTTTTCACTTCCAACCCCTCTTGACCATAATACAGACCATATCGTCTCTACAACACCCAATTCCCAGACCAGACCGAGGTTAGGGCTCGGGCAATCCCGTGATGGCGGAAAAGCAACACCAACATCCGCCAGACCCTGCGGGGATTCCAACATGCACCTCCCCCCAATCCACCTTCAACCCGTCCCTCATCGACTCCTCCAGCATGAACCCCCCCGATCATGTTCCATGACATCCCCGACCCGTATTTGCCATGGCCTCGCCCCCACCCGCACGCCCCCGCGCCGCATCCGACAGGCGCCCGCGGAAAATGCGCAAGGTGACGCGCGCCCGTGACCCCTCCAAGTTCAAGAAAAAAGCCCTCACGGGGGACCTCCCCTGTCGACCATGTGTCCGACGCAAGGCGGAATGCAC